>JAQFVV010014034.1:0-55339 GCA_028023455.1 Epiperipatus broadwayi
TTCACTTATGCATGAACTTATTCATGCATGTATAGAATCACTATATAATTTAAAAAGAATTATTTTTTAGCATGTGCATATATGCTATTATCAAAAAAAGTATTTTAAATATGACATTTATACTTCTTTTTTTGTTATCCATAAATATGGTGATGTCCATTTAATAAATCTAGTCTTATTTCAAATCAAATAAAAGCAAAATTTGCAGGGAAATAGATATGAAAACAAAATAACTTGGAGTTCTCTGAATATAGAAAAAATATATATGCTCATACACTTGTTCAAATCACATTTACCATTCACTTATTAAATGAAAATCTTTTATAATTGTCTTAAGTAGAGAAGAATAAAGGATAGCAATAATATCATATGAAAATTTACAAATTTGCCTTTTCAAACTGTAAAAGTGTCATTACCTTGATATTTGTGTAATTTTTTTTTTTTTTGACATTTATTTTTAATAACCAACTTTATTGCATTTCTTTAGAATATATTTTAGATAATATTAATAATTTTTATTAGTTATTCATTAGTCTAAAGATTATCCAATAGTGAATAATATTTTTATAGTGTAATTTCACTACATCACTCTCACGCAAGGTAGGGACTGCTTTTTATTTGCTTTTAACACCTTGTGGAGGGATGCACTTCTAAACATATGATCAAAGATGTGAACAAGATGTATGATCCCCAAGATGTACATTTCGTACTGAACCAGCACTTATCAGTTAGCCCAGACCACAATCTCTCACACATATTTTTATCATTGTTAAGTATATATAGAGATAGCAAAGTTCTACAATTTAATTGATAAATGGCAAATGTGCTGCTCTCACAAATTTGACACAACGCTCTTAATGAAATTATATTAATAATTTTTATTAGCAATTCTTTAGACTAGGGGTTATCTAATAATGAATAATATTTTTGTAAGTGTAATTTTCATTACATCATTCTTATGCAAGGTCAGGACTGGTTTCTATCTGCATCTTGGAGATCATAGATCTTTTTCACATGTCTTTGGTCATATGTTTATGATTACATCCCTCTACAAAGTATTAAAAGTGGATAGAAATCAGTTCCTACCTTGCGTGGGAGTGATGTAGCGAAAATTACACTACAGAAATATTCAATACTTTAGATAATGTTTCTAACATAATTGGAACATTCTTCTGCATAAAAATTATGCTCGAGTTTATCATAAAATACTTTATTTTGGAAATCTATTACTACTAATTCATTTCATATGTTCAATTCATTGAAAATGTATCTTTACAATAGCAGAACTGATGTCATCATATTTAATAAGCTGCAGTATATTATTTATCAATTGGTCTTATGAGCTTAATGTCATATTTTCATAATCTTTGAAGTTCTTTAAGTGAAATTTCTTCAGTGCTTTTATATTACAACTATAATGAATCCTTGTCTTATTTCCATACAATAAAATTTTGGCAATTATATCACTATGATGAAATACTCTATTATTTAATTTGTTAAATGCAGTAGCAGCAGATTGAAGTCTGTATATTACTCAAGTTCACTTTTCCATCTGAAAAGCTGCTAAGAAATTGATTCACATTTCCAAACTGATTTACATTCTAAAAGTGACTGAAGATTTTGCTTCTATTATTGGCTCGAGGACGTAAGTTTTTTTTTTTTACTTTAATTATTAAATTCATTATAAGGTGCGTTCAAAACATTCTTGTTATTATTTTTTAATTTGGCAAGAGCAGCACAATCATCGGCATACTATAAAGTTAAGTTAAGATCACAAAAGAAATGGCATAGAACTTGATAAGAATGTTACATTATTTGCCTGTTTTTGCATTTATATTATAATTATAATCTGAATTCAAATAATTATTGTAATTATATTATCATCATCATTATTATTATTATTATGTTTCAATGATAACCTTTATTTATCTTAGAAAGTTACAAGGGTATTACGTAGCTTGAATTGCTGTGTTTGTATGGGCAATCCACAGTTGCAGACTTACATATATAAAAGTTGCTTTATTCATTTAAGCAGAAATTTTCCCATGTTGAGGACTAGTTATAAGGATTTTACATAGCTTGGATTGCTGTGATATACATGGAAAATCTGTAGTTGTAGGAGCACATATTATTATTATTATTATTATTATTGGGGAATTTTATAATTAGTCAGGGAATTCTAGCTTGCTGTACTAATAAGCATTTTTTGATATTTGTTAAACTGACCTCAGTTCTTTTTTTTCTTTTAATTTTCTACCATTCAAAGAAATAAGTGGAATTTTTCACATTATGTATATAGTATTAATTTTGAAAGCATTATAATAATGATAATCATGAAAGATGGGATGTTTGCTCAACAATACTAGCTGTGGATACATAGTATTAATACTGATCATAAAGGAAGTTCAAACCTCTTCTATGAATATTCCTATTTTGAGATGGCATCTAGATTTAAAAAATCAAATCTATTATAAATATATATTCACAAGAGATTTTTTTTCCAGTTAAATCAGTGCAGGGAATAATGGTTCCTTGAAATGTGACTGAGGCCTTAGCCCAGCATCAATATAATTTACTAAAACAGATGAGTTTAAATAATGTTTCCTTACTTGTAATGAGCAGTAAATCAATATAGTATTCAAATGAAATAGTGGATATTAATATAGCACAGTGACAGTATATATATATCATGGCTTCATTCCATCAGTGATGTAATGGTGTTTTGGCAAAATAACATTTGCCTTCAACTGAGTAGAGATATTCTTCTGTAGTCACTATGTATTTATAAATGATAAGATTAATTAAACTAATAATCATGAAATTAAACAAAAATCATGAAACAAAATAGAATAACTAAAAAGATCATATTTTGTCCAATAACATAATCAAATTGTTTATTACTCAGAAGTTCATAAGAAATTCAAATACCAAAAGTGAAAGAGCAGGGCCATAATGGATAGCCCTTGACTTCCAATCAAAATAAACAACTAAATAAAGGATAAAGACAGAGGTAATGAGAACTAATTAAATGAATTTAAATTTAATTATTTATATTTGACAAATTATAATCTTTTTATTTACTTTATTTCACAGATATTCTTTTTAATTCCACATTATTAATTTAATTAATATTTTATGATCATCCATACAACTTTTTTAGGAATATAAAAAAATAATGTAAATGTAAGTTATCTCTCCCATACAAACCACACTCCAAGTTCATCATTAACCATTTTTTATGAAGATTATTTTCCATTTTTTATGTTCAAATAAATATGTCCTTTCAAAATTGTACATTCATTGTGAGAATATCCAAAAGCAGAATAATATGCTGATTAGTTTTATGATTTTGCCACCATATTTTTGAAATATTATGAAGCATCTTCAAATGCACATTTTACAATGTCTTTATGGTTTGTAGTCAAAGAGTTAATGCCCGTTTTTATAAAATTTCTTAAACTATAGCTCATTGTAGAATTAATTTAGTTGATGTAGCTATATTATTATGATGAATTCTTATCACTTAACATTTTAATATATAAATGTATAACTACTACATAACGTTTTAATAAACTAATAAAATATTAATAAATAAATATATTTATAATTTGTAACACGTTTGTAAGAAAATAAATCAATGAATAATTACAAATGACAGAATAGCTACAAAATATTTAATAGGTTTTCTGTACTTATCATAGATGGCAGGACAGTTCAACTTGATTATTTAATTGGGTTATGAATAAAGGGCAGGCAACAAGATGGGTGAGAAAGATAATGCGGTATGCAAAAGATTTGGATAAAGAATTTATATCAGTATATTTGTACAAAAGATGGGATGATTGTGTTAGGAGGATTGTTGAGTTTTATAGTGGTAAGGAATGGGATAAAGAATAGATTTATTAATAAAGAATAGGGAGTTAGAGAGTTGGAGAACTAGTATGGAGAGTAAAAAGAATTTAAATATATATAGAAATAAACAGAATATTAGATGCGAGTTAATATATGATAATAGCAAGAAAGTAGTTTATTGTTTAAGGCTCGAACGGGATCTTTAGCAACAAGGGAATATACATGTAAATGGAAAAATATGGGTGATTTAGTCTGTAAATTATGTAAGGAAGGAATAGAAAATATTAGGCATCTGTTAATTGAATGTAAATGCTTGAAAACAGAAAGGGTACATATAATGAAGTTATGGAAGAATAAATATGAAAAAAGTGATTATACAGAAAGTGGATTATCGGTTTTTATGCTGGGTTTGGGAAAAGATAAGGGGGATTTAGATATAACGGCCATAGAGTTGACAAAGATTATGTTGTGGAAATGGGATGGAGCAGAATATGGAAAATAAAGTGGCTAACAGGTTTCTCTGGATATAATTGCTGAGAGATTCTTGATTTCATTTAAGGAGAAGCTATAGTACATCACATCAATCTTAAATAAGTATGTAATGGATATAAAAAAGATGTTAGATGTGAAATGTCAGAGTGATGGCAAACATGAAAGCATATAGTAATGGGAATATTAGGCTTACAGAAAATGAACTGAATGAGGCAGGTAAGAAATTGAAAAGTGGAAAAGCAAGAAGTTTGGAGGATGGGCAGCAGAGATGGTAATGAATTTAGGGCATAGAGCAAAATTAATACTATTATCATGTTTAAATAAGATGGCACAGAAAAGAGATTTTCCGGGTAGTTGGAGACTATTTAAAGGAAAAGTTAAGGTTCATAGAAAGTTAAACAATTATAGACCAATAGCGGTAACATCAGTGTTATATAAAGTTTTCTCATATATGGTGGCTGGAAAGGTTGCAAAATGGATGGAAGAAAACAATATAGTGGGAGAAATGTGAGGTTTTCCATTGGATAGGTCTATAGGAGATAATTTATTTGTAGTTACATAACTTATGGATATGTGTAGGAATACAGGTATAGTTATATATATGGTTTTTATTGTTATAAAGAAAGGGTATGATAGAGTAAATAGAAATAGATTATGGGTAAGTTTAGTAAATTTGGGAATGGATGGAGCTTTAATGAATATTATTAAGAAATTATATGAAAATAATCATTATATATATATCAATTAGGGAATATAGAATCAGTTAAAGTTAAAAATGGGCTGGGACTAAGGCTCACCTATTTTGTTTTTGTTGTATTTGAGAGAAATGGAGAGAGCAATAGAAAGACTAATAAAAAAGGGCAGAGATACCATTAATAGGTAACAAGGAAGTATATACATTGGCAGGTCTTTTATTTGCATATGATGTCTTTTTGTGTGCAGAAAGAAGGGAAGATGTAGTTATGTGAGGACATGTGCAAGGGTGGGTAAAGAGATGGAGATTAAATTTAGTGAAGAAAAAACAAAAGTAATGATGATTAATACTGGGGAAAGAGAAGACAAAGAATTTTTATTGGGGGATATAAAGTTAAGTGGTGAATAGATATAACTATTTGGAAATCATCTTAAATAATCAGAGAAATTACTAGGATGAGTGGGAGAAAAAATTGATAAATGAAGCAGAGAAAAAAAAGAGATTGATAAAGAAATTAACAGTGTTTTCATATAATAAATATGGTGTAGCTAGAATTGTATGGAAAGGAGTGGCAGTAGCAGGGTTAACATATGGTAACAATGTGTTATGTGTTTGTAAAGGGGTATTAGATTACTTAGAAAAATAACAAAGAGAAGTAGGAAGACATGCATTAGGTGCAGATGTGTGGACAGCAAAGGAGGCAATTCAAGGAGAACTGGGATGGTTAAGTTTTTATATGAGAGATGCAAAAAGCAAAATGGAAATGTTCGGTAGATTGCAGTTTATGGATAATGAAAGAATAGCCAAAATAGTATTTAATTGGGTTATGAATAAAGGGCAGGCAAGAAGATAAATGAGAAAGGTAATGCGGTATGCAGAGGATTTGAATAAAGAATTTATGTCAGTATACTTATACAAAAGGTGGGATGGTTGTGGGTTGTGTTAGAAGAATTGTTGAGTGCTATAGTGGTAAGGAATGGAATAGAAGAATAGATGCATTAATAAAGAATAGGGAGTTGGAGAGATGGAGAACTAGTATGCAGAGAAAAAGAGTTTAAATATATATAGAAGTAAATGGAATATTGGGTGCGAGTTAATTTATGATAATAGCAAGGCAAGTAGTTTACTGTTTAAGGCTCGAATGGGATTTTTAGCAACAAGGGAATATAGACATAAATGGAAAAATGTGGGTGATTCAAGTTATATAAGGAAGGCATAGAAAAATTATGCATCTGTTAATTGAATGTAAATGCCTGAAAGCAGAAAGGGTACAAATAAAGTTGTTGAAGAATAAATATAAACAAAGTGATTATACAGAAAGTGGGTTATTGGTTTTTATACTGGGTTTGGGAAAAGATAATGGAGATTTAGTACAAATTCATGGAGTTGGCAAAGATTATGTTGTGGAAATGGGATGGAGCAGGATATGGGAAAACTTAGGTTGAAGAATGGAAAGGGAAATTAAAGTGGCTATTAGATTTCTCTGGGCATAGTTGCTGAGAGATTCCTGACTCCATATAAGAAGTTACACTGCATCACATAAATCTAAAAGCTAAAAAGTTAAAATTTTTAATTGATTTCAAATTAAAAATTTTATTAACAGACTTATAACGCATTTTGAAGCATGCTTCATGAAGCTATCAATAAAGTGTTTTAAAGAAACTATCATAAAATTAAAAAGAGAGATTCGTGCTATACTTGTTTAACATCAGTATTTATTTCATATGTTCAGATTTTTCAACAACAGTAATAATGCTTTCTCATATTCCTTCCTATAGAAACTGTATGATATGAATAAATTTCAATGGACAAGCAGCTAACTTTAAACATTCCCACAGACTCGATCAATAAAAGTAATATATAAATTGCATCTTTACATTTATCTGGAATCTGTTTACCTATGACTGGAAATATTTTGTTCATCATGATGGACTAAAGAATTTTTCTGTAGAGAATAATAATGATAATCTATAATAATTGCTGCAGTCTTTTCTATTTCCCTTGACACAACTTCATGAGTCCACATATTCTTAAAAAAAATTTGTTCAGATATCTTGTCAAAACTTGGAGTCTTTTCATTTTTAAATAACTAAGCACTATTTTAACTTCATAAAGAAGGATATCTTTATCAAAATCTACATGAATAGAATAGATATATCATTAAAAGACATCATCTGAATTTTTGTACCATTATTCAAAATATGATTGAAATATTTCCTTTGTTTGTTTAAAATATTCTTATTATATAAAAGAATGGATCTATGATTTTGATAAGATTATATCATTTTTTTTAAGTCTTTATTTTACTTTCACCGTGTCAACTAAGTATATTTTTGAGGTGATCATGATCAGCAAATGACTATATCTTCTTTGCAGCTTTAATCAGTAAATTTTAATTATCCTTGATGGGTGTCAAAACTTTTACATATGAAGCTCAATATTCAATTTATTATTCTGCCAAATAAAATCAAGTCATTAATAGTAGACTCATTATCAGAAAACTAATTATATTTTTTTTTTTTTAGTGAACCCCAAAATCAGTTTAGTAATATCTACAACTCATTTCTTAAAAGAATTCATGCTTGAAAGGTCAAATTGGTAATTTTAGTATTTTGTAACTGTTAAAAGTTAAAATAAATTAGCAGTTGTTTCTAAAGAATGAAAATGAAATTTTTTACTAATATATTGAAAGTAGGAACCTTTTTTAAAACCAATTGTCATTTTAACTTTAGGATATACTAATCTTAGATCTGTGCAACAATTTGAACTTGTAAATGCTCATTTAATATTGATGCTTTTTATGTTCTTATATCTAATTCCAATTAATCCATAAAATGCTCATTTTGAACATGCATGCATTCAAATTTTTTTGGAGTCATTTTTATGCCATAAATAAAATGTTTGTAACTCAAATGTAATCATTGTTCAAAATTAAATAGCAACAGATGATCTCAGGTTTATGGAACTAACACCATTATTTCCTATAAATTTGGGCCAAGTATATTGTTCATTGTGACACAATCATCAAATGTTTTCAAGGTGAAAAATTCAAATCTTTAGTGACAATGATGTAATAAACTTTCCAACAAGAAGTACAAGCTTTTTTTCTCTGAACTTTCTGAATTTAATGAGCATAAATCTGATAAGATAAGCAAGAGGATTATTATAACAATTTTTGAAACTATTAGTCTTTCATTGGCTTCAAGTTTTTGGATGGACTGATCGAATAAATGATTTGTCCATCTAAAAACTTGAAGCCATCTATCCTTCTTTTATAAGATGAATTTCACTAAGAACAGTTATATTAATCTTAAATCTTAATAACTTTTTGGCTACAAAGTCTGTCTTTCATTCAGGTGTTAAAGAATTTACATTAAGTAAAGTTCACATATTTCATGTACCTATATTTTGAAAAAAATTTAAATTCTTACATTTATTGCAGTCATTACATTCTGTTTAATCACTTACACTGATTTTATAACTACTTCTACTACTCTATCAAGAAAATATATGTTTGGTATACTCAGATTATGCAAGATAAATTATTCTTAAAGTACCTTTTGTAGATTTTTCTACATTTGTTTATGTAGAGGATCCCTAAGTAAGTCTTCTCAAATGTATGATTATTTGCTAATGAAACTTCCGCCCTATTATTTACCATATCCTTATATTGACCATATTGCCTAATGCAGGATTGAAACTAAGGACTCCCAGTTTGCTGAATTTTCCCCTCTTATTGCTTTTTCTTCACAAAGAACTTTTATCAAAATTAAAAAGTAGGGAAGAATTGCTGTACAAATAATTAGACGACAAAAATTTGATTGTATAAATAGATCAGTTCTATTTATCATATTTAGTTTATAGAGAGAGATGACCATATCAATGCCTATATTAACTTAAGTAACTGAAAACTGACAGATAAAAAAAAATTAGAGACTAGATACAAAGCATTGTTTTTATTGGAAACAGTAACAAATTACATCTTACCCTATAAGGTAAAATCTTTGATCATGCACTGTTTATTTCTTATAATCCTGTAAATATCTTAAGATTGGCACAATTATTATTGCCTATTTGTATTTTATTTTATTTTTTATCCTACTTTTTAGTAATGCCCATAAATAATCTTAAAATTATGATTGAGTTGTGCTGTCTTGTGTAAAACAACACATACTTGATAAAAATGAATAATATTAAAAAACATATAATAATAATAAAAAATTGAAGTTGTTGTTTTGACCTTATATCATTCAATGTGAAAGTTGGACTGCATAAAGCATATTAATAGTGGTAAACTCAAAAGATGAAAATTTATTGGATCAATTTTCAGCTGAAAAAAGTAAAAAAATCCCCCAAATTTGGGAAAGTGAATAAATACTGTTGTATTATTTGAACCATCAGCATCTGACCCACATGATTTTTTAACAATTCATAACATTGGAAATTTTCAAATTTATTTATTAGATCATTCACTAAATCAATTAATTATTTTAGAATGGATTTTTAGAGTAAAAGATTTATTCTTATTTTCAATAAAATCAGATTGCAGTTTAAAGTTTTATATCTTATCTTATCTTCAATTAGGTTAAACAAATATCCTGCTGACAATAGAATAATCTGTCCAAATAAAGCAGCAAAAACAAATGAAAAACTTTATTATAGATGTGACAAATCAAAACACGCACACATCAAATGTCCACATTGGAATACATTATATAGATATCGTAAACATATCGATCACATAAAAGCTGTTTGTTTTAAAAAGAAAAAACAAGTCACTCAAAAAGGAATGGAAGAGTCCATTCTAAAAGCTGGGAAGTCAAAATAAAATCAAATAATATTAATACCTGCATAAATTATTTGAATGGCATCGAATCTGAAACAAAAAAATGGTATTAATGATTTGCCAATAACAGTGGAACTAGAAACTAGGTTTGCAGTGACCATTGGGTCAAAAAATACATGGGCTAACATTAATAGGAAACAAAATCATTGCTTGCATTCTATCAAGGCAATCAAATATCAAACAAGAGTTAAAATTACTGTGTCTAGTAAAACAATTTATTTGCCTCTTGTTGTGATTGTTGGTAAGTATAGCAATTTATTAGGCTATGATTGGTTCTATCACTTGAACTTTACAGTGAACTAAAAATGAACCAATTTTCAAAAATAAAATCAAAAAGGGTCTATCCAGAGGTGGTTGATATTAAACTGGTTTGAACCCTAAGACAATCCATGAAAATAAAAGTGTTAAAATATGGATAGGTACTCAAGTCCTAGGCTGAATGTTCAAAGGAAGTGGATGTCGGCAGTTGTGATCAAGTTAAAAGGATTGCAAATAGTGGTGATTTAAATAGAAAATGGGCAGCAATATTACAGACACAAAAACCAGCTAAGGTTGAACTATATGTCACAAACCAACAGTGAAGAGTCATCATCCAGCAACAGTGAGTCTACAATGTTCAAAGTTATCAGATATATAAATGAAATGACTGGATGTACCTATGAAGTCACCAAACCTGATGAAACCAGGAAGTGACAAAGACGTTCACCAAAGTATCTGAATGACTACAGTCTCGAGGCTAATTTTAGTCAAAGGGAGGGAATGTTATCTCTCACTTTACTTTCAACTAATAGACTAGTCTAGATTTCATCTTATTTTGATTGAATTGAGCATTCATCACCACAGACTAATAGATTTATGAATAAGTAAGATATATCCAATAGCACAATTGCTTTCATTATAAAGGTGGGAATCTGGCTATAAGTAGGCAATCCAGTTGGAAGTAAATGAAGATAATAAAAACGGTGAACACAGTACACATGTTTTTTCACTATATGGCTAAGCAGTGAGGCTGGAAACTGCTAGTACATAAACGACATGATGAAAGCTGTCACAGAACAGTCGGAATTGTCACTGTACTTATGCAAGAGGCATGCTGTTGTGGTATAGCTGGAGGTGTTAGATAAATATAGGAGAGCACCTGAAGTTGCTTACAATAGTAGTTCCCTGGCAATTAAACATTGTATCAAGCCAATGTATCAGGCATATGATATAGCAAACATTATCGTATAATTTGTAAATAATATATATATATATGCCAACAGATTTAAATTGTATATATACCTGAATATGTATGAGTCTTTGTTTATTACAATTTCACATAAACATAATAAAAGTATTACTTGAAGTTTTCTGTTAAACAATAATCTACTATTTCTGTTGACATTGCAAAAGTTAAACAGTGATGAAAGTGTGAAAACTGAACAACAATGTCACTATAAAAGCTCACAAGTGATGAAATACAATTGTGCTGTGATAACTTCGACAAGCAAAGTTAGAAAAATCTTTTAAGATGAAATGTTTTCTATAAAAATGAGCAAAACCAGATATGAAAAAAATAACCATGCAATGATAATATTCTTCAAACTTTAAGATGTGGGTCAAAGTATTCATTTAAATAAATAAATAATCAATCAAACAAGATTGAAATAAACAACTATTAATAATTATATTTAAATATTTATCAAACCGGCTTTCATCTCCATTGAGACCTTCTCAAGATATTATATTATACAATTCATATAAACAAATAATAATATTCATTCCATCTACTGGACATTATTTACATTATATTTCTTTTTTTTTTAAAACATGTCCATATATTATAAATAAATAAATTTAACATATTATACATCTAAAAATGTTAACAAAATCCCCCCCCCCCAAAAAAAATAATAATAATAATAATAATAATTAAATATATATTTTACATCTTTTAAACAAAAATAAAAATAAATAAATAAATTGGTATTTACATATGTGCAACCATTTCCTACACTTTCCAATTGTTTAATAAAGCCCATTTCCCACCTAATTTAGCTGGACCTTCTACTATATTTACACCTTTGTCTAAGTTTTCTTGAATATATAATGTTTCATAATATATTCTCTTATGGTAATTCTTTACATACTTAATAACACTTATATTTTCCTCACACTTCATTTTATGCCCTGTATCCAAATAATGCAAATATGGCCCTGATCTCATGTCTTTTCTATTAATTGCTCGATCATGTTCCTTACCTCTCTCACCTGCCGTTCTCCCTGTCTGTCCTATATATATTTTATTGCATTTTCCACAGCTAATTTTATATACCAGCCCCATCATACTACTAACATCATTTAACTCTTTTGCATTATGTAACCATTTACCCAAGGACTTATTATTGTTCCAAGCTATTTTTACATTATTTGGCAATTTATCTTTCATTAATCTTTTATATACTTTTTCTGAATATGGAATAGACATCCATTTACTATCTCTATACCTATTCCTGTTATCCTCATTTACTTTATCTACCTTACCATCAAAAATTTTTCTGATTTCCTTTAAATTTCATTTAAATTTGTTTGTAAAGATTATGTATACTAATTACCGGCCAAGATTTTTCTGATGATGGAAAAAAATTAAAATTGGAAAAATTAAGTTGACAAAATTTTAATATTATATTTGTCATGATGCAGTTAAAGTCAGCAACTAATAAACTGCTATAGTACTCACACGAATAATGTTTAAACAAAAAAAAATATTAGTATCATTGCATGTGATGGTATTTATAATTATTTGTTCTCAAGACTACATAGAGTACTGCTATCAAAAATGGCTAATAAATTGAATGAATATTGGCTTGAAATACTTAACAGTGTGAATCTGACATAAGGGTTATTATTAAATATTTAAGAACTGCAATGAATCTGCACAAAAGTTTATACTGAGCCTCATTTTATTGTACTTTCAAAAATTGTAAGCATACTAATTTAATCAGTGTGCTTGAAGCTGATGCTTAGCACAGTTTATATTAATCTAATTAACCATCTCACGTTCTCTCATTTCCAACTGCCTTGACAGATAAAAAATAAAATCTATTTCTGACTGCTTCATTAATCCTTATTAAAATGGCCAGTATGTGCAATGACATTTGAAAATGGCTAATTAAATTTAATATAGGAGATGACAGAAGATTTTTTTTGGGCTTCTACAATTATTATAAATTAATTGGCACCCTTTAATAATACTATTGTATACATACTATGTTTCAGCAGAACTGAAGCATGTAATGAAGTTAGCACTTCTGCTTTCCCATTTATGGCTGTAAGAAGTTTGCCAAGATATAATAAATGAATGAGAGAATAGTGTATTTTTCAAGTAAAGCATTTACTATGTTTAGGCATCTTTTTTTCAATTTATAGAAATGTAAAATAAGATTGAGAACAAAAATCGATACCGGTACTGTTCTATTAACCACCGTACATTGCTTGATGATGCTGTTTCTGTGCAAAAGCACAGAAGTATGCCGTTTACATGGCCGTACCTACAGCTACTATATATATCCATGAAATAGTTTAATATTTTAACCAGAGGCAGGGTTTTCATCAGAAAGAAAGAAATATATATAATATATATTTATTTCTGATGTATACCAGTCCTCTAGTTGAAATATTAAACTATTTTGTGGATATATAAGTATTTTTTTTGTTTTTTTACATATTTATGTAATGTAGAGAGTGTTTTTAAATCATAAGTTTTTATTTGAGGGAAGAGGGGTCATGATAATAATTCATTGCAAGAAGAAAGACTCTGAGTTTAATGAATTTTCTGTAATTCATTGCTTTTTTTTCTTCATATCTCTTGATCAAATTTTCTTATCTCATTAATCTATTGGGTTTTTTTTTTTTTGGATCTGCTGCAATCTTTTGTGATTCAGTTTAAAACTTCACTCATCTATTTTTCGTCATCTTTTCTAGTAATCTATTCATCACAAATCCATTTCAGTGTCTCAATTCTTTCACTGAAATCAGCGGTACCTGTTTTTTTTCTCTTTCCCATATATTTCATTTTTTATTCCTCTTTATTATTACTATTATATATATATCTCTACATTTTACTCTGGGTTTTTTTTTTTCTATTAAGTGAGAAAACCTCAGTGCATGGATAAGCACAAGTAAAACATTTACAAAAAATCTTCATTTTCAATTTCATAGAAATATTTCCTTTTAATATTCAATTATTGCTACCAAACCTATTTAATCTAAGTTTAATTCTATGATTTATTTCATCCATTATGCTTCATCTACATTTTTTAATCAGACTAAGATATTTAAAGTTATTAACTTTTTCCGTATAATAGGTGCTTTAATATAAATACAATTTTTTTAATAATCTTTCTAATAAATAATTTTAATTTTTGGATTTTTTTTTTTTAAATAGGTATACATTCAAAAAATTTGGTTTCCATTCTTCACTTGCTTGTTGCACTTGCAAGGCACTTTCGAGCACCAATTAGATTACCTGAAAATGTAGCAATCAAAGTAGTAGTTGTACAGGTATAATTTTTTCACTGTCTTACCTCTCCATAATTTTTTTTATTTTTATTTATCTTTTTTATTGAAATAATAAGAACATATGACATTGTTTGATAGGAAACTCTATGTATGATTTAAAACTATCTTGATAGATTTTTCAAATGCTTTTAAGAAGCATTGGTCTACTCTATTTTTCTGTTGTGGCATGTGAATCTTTTTGAGAATTATTCTATTAAAGTATAGGATAGCAATTAAATAATACAGTTTGCTATGTCTAATTGATCTAAGAGGGCACTTCCCAAAAGTACAAATCACTGCTTAACAGTTAATATTTAAATAATTTAATGAGCAGTCCTTAATAGCATTTTAACTATTTACATATATACAATCATTTAATATAATAAGGCCTGAAAGCCTACATAAATAGTAATGTAGATCAATATGACCGGTAAGAGTCCTAGCTGACTATTCTCATGTTCGGAGGCCAGCTCTCCACGCTTGAAGTCACTGTGCCATGCAAGACGATCTGCTGTCATATATATGTCAGGGTGCACAGGTGAAGTTCCAAGAATCAAGTGTAGTCTTGTTCATCAAATTAGTACTGAAGCATTCATTGTTTTAATCCCTGCAGTTGATTGGCTCATATTTCCATCCATCTGCTCAGATGATTCTTCATTTTAATCTCCATACAAGAATTTACATTGTTATCTTTCTCTCTTTAATGAGTTATTTTTATAGTTTGTCATTTATCTTATAAAGGAAATCTAACTTGAATTCCTTTAATTGTTTCATTTCATTAACAAAGTATTCTACTCTCATTAATTAGACTATTAATTAATTCTTATTAAGCACAATGTCAGCACATAATACTTAAATAAGGCCATAACCTTAGTACATGCGCCTTGAGTGCTTAATTTATTACAAGAGAAACTTCTACAAATCTAAACGCAAGATTATATTTTATAAAGATAAGAGCGGCCCACCCTCTTATCTTCAACCTATTTTTCTAAATATATAGGCAAATCTAAAGCATTTTGATTTGGGAGCGTGAAGCTAATAAATTCTTCACTGATTAAGTCCACTATTTCTGTTAAACATTGCACTTAATAAGAATTAATATTTGCAACTTTAAATTGATCCAAAATATTTCTAAATTTAAGATCTGACTATTAACTCATTATAAATCGAAAGATTTCGCAATCATTAATGTTTAAGAGAAATAGTGGACTTAATCAGTGAAGAATTTATTAGTTTCACACTCCCAAATCAAAATGCTTTAGATTTGCCTATATATTTAGAAAAATAGGTTGAAGATGATAAGAGTGTGGGCCGCTCTTATCTTTATAAAGTCGAATCTTGCATTTAGATTTGTAGAGGTCTCTCTTGTAATAAATTAAGCACTCAAGGCACATGCACTAAGGTTATGGCCTTATTTAAGTACTAATACTTTTAGAAAATAATCTTTTTTTTAATCTTAAAATTTATAAATCTTTTACTTACTATTTTAAAACAATCAGTCTTTTAAAATTCTTTACTTAATTAAAATTATTAGATTTTCTCATTAAGTTTACATCTATATATCTATGTGCATTTAAGCATATACATACATATCATTACTTTCCCCAAGTTCAGAGATGAGGTTTTAATCTCAGAACTTAATATGAGTTATTAAGATATGTGGGGGTTTTTTAATCTTCCTTTTAGCACACTGTTGTGAATTATGTTTCACCTCATTAGGTGCATTCTCAGGAATTGTAGTTGTTTGAAAATCACAATCATTATTTTTATTTTTCATGTCTATGCTAATATCTGACCACCAGACACTAAGTGCTAGCTTTTGCTTTGCCGATGTCCTGCTGTCTAATACGCAGCCACTTTGCTATATGCTACCTACCCTTGACTGGAATCAGCTTACAATTGTCTTTCATAATGCAGTCTTTGCATACTGACAGTTGTTTCCAGGCATTCCATAGTTCTTTGTGAAGGAAACTGGAATGTTGCTTCAGCCAGCCTTCTCTAATTTGCTTCATAATGCATTGGTAGCCCTTGTCTTTGGCTGTCCAACAAGCTACACTTTTGTTTTTTACTCTTGATTTCAGTACGTCTTTGTACTTTGTTTCTTTATGTTTCTGGTCATCATGGATTTTCTCTGATCTGCTTTTGTTAATTACTGGCTGCTGGAAAGGTTTCTGCTCTCTGAATATATCTATATTACGCAATTTCATCTTAATCCCCTTGAAAAGTTTTTTTCTCTTGGGGCTATTAATTTTTTTAGTAATTGTTATTTTTACTCTCATTTTGCTGAACCAGTCTCAACCTAATATGGGGTTGATCGGGGCATGTACTACATAATGATAGTACATTAATTTTGTTCTGACTTTCATGTATTGGGTGCTTCAACTACGCCCTTTATTCTAAAGACATTACCATTCATATCTAACACCTTTAGGTCAATTTTTTGAATAATGGGTCTTTTTTTAAACTTTGAAGTAACAGTATACCAATCACGGACTGATATCAACAATATGCCACTACCACTGTCCACTTCCATAGATATGGCCGGATCACACAGCTTTAGTTTTAACATAATTTTGTTATCATTGTTGGACATTTTTTTAATATAGGTATGCTGAATTGCCTGACCCTGATATGAATGTTTATAACTCTTACTTTCCTTGTTGGGATTGTTACATTTATCTTTACACATTTTTTTCCATGTGCCCTCTTTTTTTACAATTATCGCAGTGTTCTTGTTTATGAAAACAATTGCTGGCTTTGTGCCCTTTTTTCCACAGCAAAAACATATAAACACGGTTTCATTGTTAGCACTATTTTTATTACTTTTCGAACATTCTTTCTTTACGGTTTTACAAACATCTGCTTACGATTTGCTTTTATTCTTGAACTCAGTGAATTTTCGAGATTGCTCAAGCACAAGCTCATAAGCTATCCCTTGTTTTATAGCCTCTATATAATTTAAATTGCTAATGGCCAATAATTGTTGGCGGAAACTATCGTTATACATACCCGTAAGAAATTGTTCCAGCAGGGCTTCATCTAGAAAAGATTCATAGGCAATTTTTTTGCTAGATTATGAAGAACACTATCATAATCTTTTATGCCTTCATCCCAACTTTGGTTCGGAGCTTGGAATTGCAGTCTAGCAACATGCCTCTAGGATTGGGGGTTAAAATGGTTTAACAAACGCTCTTTAACCTGATCGTATGTACAGTCTTCAGGAGTTAGAGGTTCATTGAGCCTCTTGGCTATCTCAATAACTCCTTTTCGAGCAAAGCATAATAATGAAGCAATCTTATACTTATCATCTCTAACTTTATTAATGAATAAGTATTTTTCTGCATGTTGAAATGTACAGGGGCACTTGCCTCACTGACATCAAATTCATCGATTACTACTTGCATTACCTAGTCTTTTACTTAAATTTAGCCATTATTTTAATTAATGGTTCGAATCAAGACTGTGATTGTGCCAATTGCTATGTCTAGCTGATCTAAGAGGGCACTTCCCAAAAGTAGAAATCACCGCTAAACAGTTAATATTTAGATAATTTAATGAATGATCCTTAATAGCATTTTAACTACTTACATATAAACAATCATTTAACATAATAAGACCCAAAGGCATACCTAAATAATAAAGTAGATTATTAATGAATGATCCTTAATTTAACTATTTACACATAAACAATCATTTGACACAATAAGACCTGAAGGCATACCTAAATAATAATGTAGATTAGTATGACCTATAAAAGTCTTAGCTGACTGTTCTCATGTTTGGAGGCCAGCTCTCCAAACTTGAAGTCACTGTACCTTGCGAGACGATCTGCTCCCATATATATGTATGTCAGTGTGCATAGGTGAATCTCCAAGAATAAAGTGTAGTCTTTTTCATCAAATTAGTACTGTAGCATTCATTGCTTTAATCCCTGCAGTTTATTGGCTCATACTTCCGTCCATCTGCTTGAGTGATTCTTTATTTTAATCTCCATACAAGAATTTACATCGTTATCTTTCTGACTAGTTATTTTTATAGTTTGTCGTTTATCAATAAAGGACATCTAACTCAAATTTCTTTAACTATTTAGTTTTAGAAAATAACTTTTTTCTAATCTTAAAATTTATAAATCTTTTACTTACTATTCTAAAAGAATCAGTCTTTTAAAATTCTTTACTTCATTTAACTTATTAGATTTTCTCATTAAGTTTATACATATATGTGTGCATTTAAGCATACACATACATATCACAGTTTTATATTAAATTAGAATGTAGTTATCCTTTCTGTGTAAGCACAATCCACCTTCTTAAAACAGGCAAACTCTCTATATGTATTGCCATTCAGTGCAAGCCAGAGTAATCAATGAAAGCCAGAAGGCTTGTGTATAAGATCCCCATCTAGTACTACTCATCCATTATCCCCAGACTAGTATATAGAGTGTTTTGCCTGTTTTAATAACAGTTATAAGCAAGCATAAGAAATGGTGGTCATGTGGTATTTATTGGCTTTAAACCCATCTTCTTCTGAACTTTCCCTTTAAATTATATAAATATTTTTAAAAATGTAAGCAAATTCTTAAAACTTACTAAGGAGAAAGATCTTAAGAAGATTCATTGTGATCACATGAAAGTATTAATTACTTTTTAATTTAACATTTTGTTTTATTTGATTGTCAATATGTGTTTGATGGAAAAGTTTTCAGGCAGATTCATGAGGCACAGCAAGGAAATAGAACATATCAATATTTCTTTCAGGCATTTTGTAAGTCTAATCAAGTTTTTACATCATAAGCACTGAATTTCTTATTAAGTAATCATATTTTATCTGCATGTGAATTAACATTTATATATATATATACTGTATTGAAATAAATGGGAACAATGGGGATAACACTGTTACGTACCCAAATTAAGGTATCAACTTATTGCATAAATAAAATTAAATGAAATATAAGAAAAACTCTTTGATCAGTCTTATAAATTGAAGAGACAAATTAATCCTATAGAATACCCAAGAGATAGAAACTCTTCAAGATCAAATTAAAATTTTAAATATATATAATAATAAAAAATATTGAAGTAGATTAAATGAAAAACTTTATTTATATGCCCTGGTTTTAAATTCCTAATCCATACCAATACAATTTAAATTGAATTGAATAATGAATGCTAGCTCTTATGTATGTCTTATATATTAAAAGGTAAGGACTCAAATAATATCAATCAAGTAAATGAATATATAATCATAATGTTTAAATTACTCATTAATTAAAGTTTATTTATCCCTCTTTCCTTTAAATATAAACTCTGATTATGATACTTAAATTATTAAAGTAAATGAAATTCAAAAACTTCCAATTAATAAAATAATAATAATTTATTTACAATAAATAAATAATAATGGAATAATAAAATTTAGAATATACTATGAGAATTAAGTTTAATGTGTTATAATTATGTTGCTTGTTTACGCTAAGAAGTGGTGCCAAACAAAATATTTACTATCAAAATCAGAGAAAAACATACATTTGAATTAAATATTATTAAGCAAATATAAAATTACAAAATCTATCTTCTTATGATTTATTCACCATAAAGATATTAAGAAAAATCTAAACAGATTATCATATAAAGTCTATTTAATTATGAATTCTAAATAATTGTCTTAATTTTACTCAGATTAAGGATATGTATAAACATTTGTTCTCATATACGCACACATTGAATTAAGCTTTTAAATAACAAGTTTAATAATAAGACTAAATGTAATTAAATGACTTGCATGTAATGATAAAATATTTGTTATCCAAGATCCTGTTGCATTTTAGTCCTTTCATGAAATTTAAATAGAATTCATTAGATATTCAATGATTACGAAACACAGATCACAAAACAACAAAGAAAATAATGCTTGAAGTTTATTTTAGTAGACTGTCAAATTGTAATTTTCAGAAAAGCATTTAAGCACATTAATTCATTTTTTAAGTGATTTTACTGCACTATATATTATCCTGTAGTTTAAATCCCATTAATTTACACACATATGAAGCATAAAGTATTAATAGGTGTTAAGATTTTATCAACATTTCATAATTGTAAAATGATTCCAATAGTTGGCATTACAGATGTAATAACACAAATATAGAAGATCAAAACTTCAGCCTTTCTTAATAAAATAATCCTTTCAGTTTATTAAATTGATATTTTAAATTTTTGACAAAATTATTAATTTTATCCATGGGCATTTGCATTATATTACAGGCATATGTATTTTACATTAACTTTAAACAAACATTTTGGAAATTTCTAATAAAAAAAAGAATAAACTTTTTAGAACGCTATGGCACCCATATTTTCTTTTGTTGTTTCAAAAGCCTTTAAATTTACATTTTTATTATCCTAAAAGTAGACATCAAACTTCCCTTTTAATTTTACCCATGTTATATAGTTTTGCAGCAAGCATATTTAAAAATATGTGCATTGCAATTTTGTAAAAAAAAAGTTTATCAAAAATATAGCTTCTATTGAAGTAAGCAAAGATATATATGTAAATTGAACAAAAAGAAAAAAATGCTTCAGCTTGACAACATTGTTTAAATGATGCAATATCTAAGCCATATTTATTATTTATCTCACTCAAGCTTGGTTGTTTTGTAAAATTCATTGAGTGATTATTATAAACAATACATTTTAAAATATCATATATACACACATGAAAATCTAATCTGTTATTTATTTATTAAAGTTACCTATTGAAATATATATAATATTGCTCTTTTTTTTTATATATTAAAAGCAAAATATATATCTACCTTTCTTGTAAATTTATAAATACTTTAATTTTCAAAGAAGTTAATATTGTATTGTTTTTAAGAGAGAAAAATGAGAATAAATTGCAAATTGCTTTATTTCCCAAAGTGTTTTTAATAAACTAAAACCAGACAAAATATTCTGAATATTATCAAAGACAATGCATTCATAGAAACAAATTAATGATTTAAAATTAGATATAGTAGAATGAAATTAAAGAAGACATCAATTGGCAATTCTAATAATTAATAATTTACAAAATAATAATCTAAAATTCAAATAAAATTTTTTTTTATAGTATATGTGTATGACAGTATATGTTCAGGATGTATTGAGATGGTACAATACATTAGAATAAATATTTTCATGGACTTATTATAATGTGTAGAAAATATATGAATTTAGATTTATATATATATGTTAGAATTAAATCTTTTCATTTATTTATTATGATGTAAACAAAGTAAAATGTGGGGTTATTTCCATGTAATATTAGAAATATATTTAGCAGAGATATTGTTAGGAAACTATCACTTATTATTGAAAATCCTAAAACTCAATTACTTTGCTCTAGTACCCAATAGTATTTCTAATTAAACTTAAGACAAATAAGCTATTATCATCTATTAGAGAAAAGTATCTTAATTTTACAATTATCAATAGTAGTTGTTGATTTTCTAGCAACACCATTACTAAATATATTTCTAATTATTACATGGAAATAATCTCACACTTTATTTTCATATATATAATAATTAGTAGCAATTGCAAACAAGTATATCTTAAATTTAAAAAAAGAACAAGTAGTAAACAGAGGAAATCAAAATGTTAAAAATTAGTTTTGCAATGATTACACAAATCAATTTGTGAATCACACTTAACAAAAACAATATCAACTCACTAGCCATTTAGTTTATTTGATATTTTGCAATATTATCTTTTAATCTTTTCTGTATCAAATTTTTTTTCTTGAAAAATTTCACATCTCATTTTGTCATATTTTTCTAATAAAAATATTTGATATTGCATCTTTTTAGAGGGTTTTTAAAATAATCTTTGTAATGTGTGTTATTTGACTAAAAAACTGTATAACATTAATGTCTAAAAAAATTGTTGCACAAGTGTGTGCATATAAAATTAATCAACATTAAAAGACATTACATAATTACTCTAGAAATAATTCATACACACAATAAGTGAAATTATGCAAATACAAAAATATTCTAGATATGCTAATTTGTAAAGAATTAATAATGAAACTATTTATGCAAATTAGATCACATAAAAAATATACTGATTATTTAGAAATGGATAGAACAGTACAGTGTGTTATGTGAACTTGCAAAACAGCAACAGTGCAAAATGCTGAAGAGAACGTAATAGAAAAAAGTTAACGAATAAGAAAAATGTAGTGTTATAGTTTAACACTATAAAGAATTGTGACTACATGATTGAGATTGATTTAATTTATGGAATTCAACCAATCAGTCGCTAGTTGAAATGCTGACAATTTACTAATATTTACAAGAATAATAAACTCGTTAAGTTTAAAACTTTCTTGTGTATTTTTTTTAAAATAATTTAATAAGTGTACAGCTGGCTTAGGTCAAATTGGGCCTATGTACATATCAGTTGATAAGAATCTGTCTTATTCATGAAAACTATATTCATTATGAAATACTCATTATCTACTTCATATGTATGTTCCAGTAAAGTGTGTCATCACCATAATAAATTATAAACCATTACATGCTGAAAAATATTTTCATTTATTATATATTTTGCTATTATATTTTTAGATTTTATAACTACCTTTAATGATATTTTTTGAATGTCATTTTTAGAAATATTATGATGCATCTTATAGTGAAAATTTTTTAATATTTTTGTTTTACATTTATTTCAGTGATGTTATATACACTCTGATGAAATACTCTATAGTTTACTCTTGTTAATTAAGTACTGTAACTTCACTTTGAAATATATGCTGTTCTTCAACATTTAAATTAGCCTTTCTGACTAAAGTGCTAACAAGATATTTAAACTGATCTATATTCTCAGCTATCCAAGACAAAAAAAAAATGCTGAAGATTTTCATATCATTGGACAACAGAACCCCAATTTCTTTATAAGTTATATTTAAAACTTAAGAGCATTGAAAAGATCTTTTTTTTTTTAAATTAGCAAGAATAACTTCAAAAGTATATTGTGAATTTAAATGCTATGGTAAATTCTTGTTATAGCTAGTAGTCATTTCAATTCATAAACCTCACTATCAAATCTGTATGAATGCTGATGCCTGTTTCGCCAAGCCACTTATAGATTTTTGCAAGTTGTAAAAATGGAAATAGTTGGTCTTTTTATACATTCATGTTTGCCAACTTTTGCTTCTAATGCTTTAGATTTCTCAATATCAGTAATAATGCTTTTCTTAAATCAATATTAGCAGCTTTGTATGAATAAATTTCTACATACAATCAATTATTTTCAAACATTGTCATAAATATTCATTAATTGAATCAAATATATTGACAAATTTATCATCAATAAAAACATTTTTGATTCTCTAAAAACACACTGCATCTCTGGAATCAATTTTAATAATTAGAAGCAATCCATTTAAAAAAAGTTGAAAATTCTTTATTGTAATGAAGAACAATGACAATCTATGATAATTATTATCCTTTTATATTTTCTTTATTTTTATTAATTGTAATAAAAACCATCCTTATGATTAAATGACATACCTTTATAGGCTCATATAATGCAGTAAACATATGACATCTATCAGAATCCACAACCTTTCTCTTTTTAAAATTACAAAGAACTCTTAACCTCATCAAGTTTTTGGTTTTAATGATTATTTGTTATGAACATCAGCTGGCTATATGTGTTGCTGTCATTCTATAGCAGATTTTATGCTTATTTTTGATGATCATAGTTATTTATATAAAAGTGTTGGAGTTAGACCATGTTAATAGGTGACAATTTCAAACTGGTTGCTTTACATGCTGAGAACTATGTAGCTCATTTGACAATTAAATTTATTTATCACACAAATATGTAGAGACTTTGAAATGGAAAATGTTGTTGTCATAGGCTATCATGCAGTCAGTGTAAAATTTATATTATTGATTTACTGTTTGGTTTTATATAGAGCTTGAAATCTTATCTTAATAATAATTCTGATGTCTAGATATCACTTCTGGTATTATATTTGTAAAATCTTCTCATGAGCTGTCTCTTTATATGTAGGGTTTAAGAATATCATAAAAGTTGGCAATGTATGAATGCAGAATTTTAAGAGGGAGATTGCCATGCAGATATAATCTATTAAGTTAGCATTAAATGCTATAATGTATAAAGTATCTGTTCATCCTTTGTATTTTTTTCTTTAAAAGTGGTTAGAAATTGAATTCCTTAATCTTTTTTAAAAAAAAATATAATTCCGTAATCTTTTCAAAAATATCAAACCTTACAAAAGCAGACTATTATCTAGATCAGTATTTTTCAACCTCCAGTCCATGGACCGATACTAATCTGCTGAAAATTTTTACCAATTTATGACAATTTCCTTAATTTGATAATTACAAAATAAATTTCAAAACTAATTTTCAGTGAAAATAAATCTGTTTTAATATGCCTCTGATCTCATACAAGTTCTACCATATTGTACAATTTACACTGTTAGTCAGACTTCACAAAATTATTTATTTTTAAATAATTAATAGTTTTGAATTTTATTTCTTTTTTAATTCTATAAAAATGCCATAAAATAAGATGTAAAATTTTTTTAAATAATGCTTTTTTTATAAATAGCCAACTAAAAAGTACAAAATAAAGTAATCCTCTCTTAGTTAATTTGCCATTCTGGGGAAATATCAGAGTTCTTAAGAATCTAAACTTGTTATAAAAAAATTGGAAATTGCAGGAATATTATCATTTCATAAAAGCATTTGAAGCTCAAATAAATCATAAAAATGAAAAAAGGCCTCAAATGCTTTTATGAAACAACAATATTCCTAAAATTTCCAAATGTTTTATATCAAGTTTAGATTTTTAAGATCTTTATTATTTTGCAAGAACCGAGAGGGGATTACTTTGTTATTTTGTATTATTTAATCAGCTATTTACATAAAAGCATTATTTTTAAAAAATCTTCTTTTTTACATCTTATTTTTTCATTTTTTAGTTATATTTACATATTATTTTTAAAAAAATGGTTAAAACTACAAAAAAATCTGACAACAATTATAATTTAATAATACGATGTGAAAATAAAAAATACATCCTCTAACAAATGAATTCTAATTTTAAATATCATGCGATCATCTACTATATAAAAGTATTTATGCATTGGCTTTTTCAACATATAATTCTCATTCTCTAATCTTTTTTTACACATTTTTTTTTTATAAAATATTTATGAAATATTAATTATTTCTGAAGAATAAATTCAGACTTTAATAGAAAATATTTATTTTTAATTAATTTAAGTAACTCAATATTAACAAAATTTTACTCTACAAACATAATATTTCTGTTGGATCAGTTGTTAAGGACCTTTTCTGGGAAATGTAAGAATGTGAGTTTGTAGTATGTGAGTGGTCAAGTGGTTATTCCAGCAATCAAATAATAAAAATAATATGGAGGTCTTACAACATTTTAAATCTCTGAAGCTCCATTTGAACATTCAGTGGGATACTGCACTGGGATTTTCACTCTCTTTTGGAAGTATCCTGTTGCCTTCTTTTTTGGCTCTTTTATTACCATAGGCTGCTTTAGATCTTTTTTTTTTTGCTGGACGTATTCTATTGGCTTCTTTTTTGGCTCTTGAACCTAAGTCTGACTGTCTGATGTAGATTTTGAGGGAGGTTTATAGTGTGAACCTCTATTGTTCTCTAAAGTATATATTTAATTAATAATTTTTTCTAAATTCCAAAGATTATCTTTAATTAGAAAAAAATCCAATTATTGATGTAATTAGGTTTTTTTTAATCAGATAAAATTTGTAACTTTAATTTCTTGAGGAATTTTTTAATTTGACAGATTAAAATTGTGTTAACATTTTAAACGTATAAATTTTTTTGAACGACAATGTATATATATATAGTAGAGTTTGAGTTCTAAACAGGAATAGATTTTTTTAATTTTAAAAATTCAAAAATGTGGATATTTCAAATGAAAAACAGACAGGGCATGTTAATATAAAAGTATATAATAAAAAAGAAACAAAATTCAATGATATATTTATTAGTTTATTATAATGGAAGTAAAGTATAATAGAGAAACAGTAAAATGAAAAGCTTAACTTAAATATTATTTTTTTTAAAAAATGTTTTTAAATAATTTGTAATGATAAAAAAAAAAACTGGAATATTTAGTAAATTTGTTAAATAAAATACTTTGTTACTTTAAGTAAACCAAAAAAATGTTGCTTTTTTTTGTTGTTGTTGTTGTATTAAAAAGTTACACTAAAAACAAAATAACCCCATATTAAAATCATACCTCGTTATTCTGAATTATCATCATCTTTGTAATAATTACACAATTTGAGATTTTATAAATGTACTTTTTATGGATAATCAATATTTCTTTTGCTCATTATTCTGTGATTTTTTTTATAGTAATTTTATTGTATGAATAATACAACTACATACTTGAATAGTATTAACTAGGACATTATGTCAATGACAAGTGAGTAAAAAACAACAACATGTATTTCAGGAATTGAACCAGTAATATATATATATATATAATGACACAGATGCCATCCACAGAGAGAAAAAGATTGAGAAACACTGATCTCGATAATTATCTCTGTATTTCTTTATGCAGCAAGATTATGTATTCTACCAGTATCAAGATCATTTTGTGTTTGTCTAGGATAGCTATTGATTGGTCTGCATTTTGGAAATTTATAACATTTTTAATTATTAGATACAATTATTTGGAGGATAAATTCCCATAATCTGAATTGATCAGATGAATATAAATCACAGTAATAGGATGCAGTTTTTTATTAATGGTATCATAAACAGTGATCTCTAAGGCATTATCTGTATTGAGAGAGGATTTTTATGCATGTTAATACTAATGCTTTCATCTTTCTGAGATAACATACACAAGCCTTATAATAAATTGTGTGAAAAATTACATTTCAAATATTGTAATTAAAAATAATTGTAAATATTTTTTTATTGATCTTAAAAGTATATACTTAAATTTATTATTGCTATTAAACTCAGATTATTCTTTAATATTTTTGTTTAGAAACGAGATGGATTGCTTCACACAAGACAAGTTATGGAGGAGATTACATCAACCTATGAGTAAGTCTTTTTTAAATCTTTAATTTTAAGTAAATATAATTCAGTATCTTTTTTTTTTTTTTTGCAACATACACATTTTTAAACAGTAGTTATTATTGTAATAATTATTATAATATTGTCTGCAAAAATCAAAAAATAATTGTATGTTACAGTTTTAATTTCTATAAAATATTCAAAAACCAATTATTAAACTTAAAATCTTCCCTTGAATAGAATTCATTTCAGAAGCATGCATATTTGTTAAATGTAGAATATCTCCTATGTGTTTTATATTTTATTTTTATTTTTTTGATTATTATTGTCTGTTAATAAATTGATGTAAATTATTACTGTTGTTTATATCTCTCTCTCCATTTATCTAAGTAAATGTGTTGCCGATCTCATGTTTAAGAACTAGCCATGGGTCAAGCGCTTGAAACATTTGCCACGATCAAAAATTTTTCAAAGATTACGCAAATATGGTGGCCATTCGAGGGTGTCACCAAGCATTTCTCGCTTGCAACCAGATTGTTTCCACAATCACGGTTGATTATTTGTTTTCGAACAGCAATCACCTAATGTAATCTCTAAAATAATTTTATTTTATCGGACTAAAATTTTATAAAATGAAATATAATGCTTAACTAGTTATTGTTGTATTTTGTAAAAATTGCATACAAGTTTGTGCACTCCAGAAAAACTAGAATTTATTCGAGAGATTGTTTTTAGATCGCGTACTGATAACTGAGGAATTTAATTAAAGCATTAATGTAATGGCGATCAACAATTCCAAGAAATATTTGCTGATTGCAAATAGTTCTAGATAAGAGACCTTATCTTATTGGAGAATGTAATTAATTGTTGCAGTCATCAGAAAGCTATAAAAAGAGTATGTAACAAGTACGTAATGCCATTATTCGAGTGCACTCCAGTTGACTTTCCTGTTCAATTCCGGTAGGAGAGATCTAGCATCAGTGCTTCGGTTAATGTCGTAGTTCATGAGCATAGCTGAATAAGACCCACGGAGATTGGGAGACCAAAGCCTGAGGAAACTGTCCGGATAGCGACTGAATGAAGAGTTGAGTTTCCAGCAGTTTTCAAGTGGAGTTACTGGTGGACTGTTGCAGAGACGGTAGCTGTAAGGAGCTTATAGTCAGTCACAGTGCTACACTACAATGTGTTCGTGTACAGCTAAACTGGACTGGGGCCAAGGTGTGTGTAAATGTAGCCCATTGTGAACCGCGTTGTAGCAGCCAGCCTGAATGTACATCGAGGG
The DNA here is from genome assembly GCA_028023455.1 of Epiperipatus broadwayi. Classification (NCBI taxonomy): domain Eukaryota; kingdom Metazoa; phylum Onychophora; class Udeonychophora; order Euonychophora; family Peripatidae; genus Epiperipatus; species Epiperipatus broadwayi. Next base: position 28,823 of record JAQFVV010014034.1, read on the forward strand.
AATTGAACATTAGCGAACTGTAGAGATAGTGTTGTTACAAACTATTCGCTGTTCTGATTACTTAAAATATTGTGAGTCTTTTATTGTATATATTCATTTGCTGGCCGCCCAGTCATACTTGCGGACACAGCAGTTATAATAAAAAAAAATTAGACCAACACTTGACTACTATTGAAACATTTTATTATACCTTTTTTCTATTTTCTTCTTATTCCCTTCCTTCGCAATTATTTAATCAAGCCATCCCGATCTATTCCTTACTAATTCAGATTTAACACATCATTCTTGAAGGAACATGTGGCGGCACTTTATTAAATGTATAAAATTTTATCAATAATAATGATAAATATATACTATGAGTGCACTCAAGGGTGATTTACTATAAGAGCATGCTTGTTAGCACTCAAACCTCCTTTTTCTAATGTTAAATCCTATATATATATATATTCCCTTAGATCGAGTATACAATTTTTTCTCCCTTTATATTCATATATACATTCTCAAAATAACAATGATAGGAAATAAAGGTAAGTTTAATTAATAAAATAAAATAAAAAACAATATAATATGGATTAATTTAAATTAGTGAAATAAATACAATTAATGAATCTATAAAACTCCCTCTTTTCTCTTGTTGAAACTTATATATGTTTCAAGTGAAGGATTTTCAAAAATACGCCATTATACACAATACATATATTATCATGTAAATGTTTCTTGTAATAAAAAGAAAAGTCAATTTACCCTGATCGATGGGCAAAGTATTTCATTTTATGCTTGTGGTTTGTCCGGAATTTCCATTTTAGTCCGTTTTCCTCGGCTAGCTCTCAATGTCCTATGTGACGTCAGCATTTCCAATGGCAGTTCCAAGTGGTAATGGAGAGGTTTCTAAAAGGGAAAGTTTTGTTGCCTCTAGCCACTCAACATTTTCTCTCTCTATTTACTTTGCAGCTTTTTTTTTTTTATTGAAGAATCTGAACCGAATTAATACCAATATACTATTGACTTCGGCAAAATTCTAATTAATAATTCTAAAACAAAAGGCAAATCAGTAATTTATAGTTTTTTTTTAAAGTCTGAGTTCACACCTTTCATGTCCTTCATTTTTTTTTCATATTTTGTTTGTAATCCCGTGGAAACATTCCAATTGGTCAACGTGATAGATAACACAAAAATACCTCTGCTTTTTAAAGTTTCAACAATAGAGCTAATTGCAGAAAAATTCTATACTTTCTTTCCCCTCCTATCTTAAAGAATTCCTTATATTTAGAAACAAATTAAAAGACAAGCTTTTATTAAAAAAAAACTTGCAAGATCTTTTTTTTCTTATCTTGATTTAATCTATCTCAAAATTCTCAAAAACTCCATTTTAAAATAAGTGTTGTTATTTATTTTTTTAGTATAAAAATAAGTATTATTATAAAATAATATATATATTTTAACAAAATATATATGTCGTATATATATATATCAATATGAGCTGGTAAAAAAATATCAGCTCAACATGTTAGTGACCTTTCATGGGTTCCAGTGTAAGTATTGGATGGCACCCTGGGTTTAAACCCTTTATAAATAATCCCCATGAGGTGTTTCATGTTTCATGCAGCCTGGGAGTTACCTTGGTCTGGAAAGATGACCATCAGTTTAATATTTTTATTAAATCTCGGATTGACTGGGGGTATGATTGGCATGTAAATATTAATCATATTTACTCCTCTGCTTGAGTAACGGAGTCTTTAAAATCATATTAGAGATTGCTATGTTTTAAAATCTAATTCAATAAATAATAAGTACTTAGAATAATTGGAATGAATAATATTAAAAAGTGATTATTATTTCTTTTTATATAAAGGGGGTTTCCCGTTACAATATATATATATATATATTGTTATTTTCTACCATTATAATTTAAAATTTTCATATAGTATATTTTTAACAGGTAAATTTACATATATATATATGAACATTTTTGTTATTTAATTTTAGAAAATTACAGTCAAATGTTAATAGACAGTGACCAATAAAAAATTGTATACTGTAACACTTTTTGCATTCCAAAGGGAATTAGTTTTTTTAATTGCAGCTTTAGTTCTTATATAAAGACAAAGCTGTTAAGGAAACAAAGCTCACAGATTTTCTTACTTTCCTTATCGTACAATTGATTCTTCCACAAAGAGTCAAATGTTATAATTTAATAAATTTTTTTAATACATGTAATTATTGAAACATTTTTAAATATGTGGACATGTCTGTTATTTTATTTTAGAAAGTATACAATCAGGTGTTAATAGGCAGTGACCAGTAAAAATTGTAGACTGTAAATATTTTTTTTCATGCAAAATGTTTAAGTAAACAAAAGTCACAATTTTTTTTACTTTTCTCACAATTTTTGTTATTAATATCTGGCTGTGATTTTTTAAAATAAAATAACAGAAATTTCCATATTTTAAAAAATATTTCAACAGTTTTATCTGTTAAATTATAACATTCAATTGTTTGTGGAAGAGCTATTGTACAATAAAAAAAAATAAGAACAGTTGTGAGTTTTATTTTTTTTAAATGTATATATTTACTATAATAGCTTTGTCACTATATAAGAACTAGAGTTGCATTTGGAAGAGAAATCCTCTTTTGAATGCTAAAAGAATTTACTGTATACAATTTTCATTGATCATTGTATATTAACATCTGACTGATTTTTCTAAAATAAAATAGCAGAAATTTTTATGTATTCTAAAAATATTTCAACAATTATATCTGTTAAAAAAATTATTAAATTATAAATATATATATATTGATTTTGTATTTTTTTCTTGAATTTTTAGTTTGATAAATTTAGAATGGAAAGATTGTACCCATACTAATATTGACATCATAAACAAAATAAGTTATTATTTTTTATCTTCTATGAGTCATTATGATGTTATATTTGATGATTGAAGTTAGAAAGAAATTGAAAATGTAATTTCTATTATAAATGAAATTAAAATAGATTACTCTGCTAAATAGATTCTAATCCTATGGAATCCAGAAGAATAATGTGCACTCTTTTGTATTTCAATCGACAGATATTTTTTAAATACTGCAAAATATTATCATATTAGAAATAAAGTTTTCAACATTTATTGTAGGAGAAGAGGTCTTAAAACTAAAAATTTGACTTTCATTTGAAGCAGAAACAATGGAGAACAATCAAAAGTATTTCATATTTTTATATTTAATCTTTTTCCTTGCTTATAACATCTGTTAAGTTGTTTGTATGTTTTAAATGCTACTAACCAGGCTATGTTCTTGTTAATTGTTCAATAAATAGATGTTCCACATATAAAGATAATTATAGAAATTTTTTTCTGAATTATTCAACCGAATAGCATAATCTAAGGGTTCTCAGATCAATTCTTCTGCTAATAATGTCACTGCCAGATCAACAACATCTGAAGAAAAAAAGGAGAATAATATCACTTAAATATATTAGTTATAATTATAAATTTATTAAACGCACATTGATTACATAAGTAATATTTACCGAGGCTGTAACCTCGAGAATGTGTTTGTGGTTAAACACCTGTAGAGGTCCCTACTATCGCATTTTACACGCATATTTTCGAGGTTACAGCCTCGGTAAATATTACTTAAATATATTAGATATATGTGTACTATTAATAATAGTTGAATGTATTTGGAAAAATGTAAATAAAGTTTGAATTTTTGTAGAAAGCATTTAACATTTAAATTAGGTGTTGGAAATAATCACAAACCAGTCATGTAGTTCTATAAATCTCGTTCACTAATAAATAAATTTATTAGCATTCAATTTGTAATATCCATTCCTATTAAGTGACATTTGAGATTAAATATAAAAATTGATAATTCCATATTTATGGAACTAATGCCATCCAATGTTTTGTGGGCCTATCTCTCAAAAGTTACAATAATTAGATATTAATTTAAACATATAAATAGTTGTCTGTTTGAATCGAGTTATAAACTACCTTATATAGAATAATCAGAATCCCAATTTTTTTTTTAAAAAAGAAAGATTTGTATTGATTGTTCTTAAAATTTTTAGCTAGTGCATTAATATTGTAAATCTATTTAATGTTCAGTTCATTGGCTTAGGTAAAGATGATAAAAAAAATTTGTTGAAGTGAAGATTTTTTAATTTGATTTGAAAGATAAGATGGATATACCTAATTTATTCAACCTTTAAATATAATATATCATTGGTGTTATATCCTCATATATAGATATGATGATGCTTTTTTTTATTTACACTAGTAAAATTTTTAGCAAACTTGTCACTAGAGGAAGTTTTTATTGCTATTGGTACAAATTTTTTAATGTTTTTTACATAAACTAATTAAGTCTTGTCAGTAGTCCTCTGATCTATTTTTGTAAGGGTTCAAATAAAGAAACTTTTCTGTGTATTAAGAATTTCTGTACTTACTTTCATAATATAAGATCAATTCCTACTCTAACATCTTAAACCAGATTATAATATCAAAATTTTTGGTAAGAAATGAAAATGAGATATGAGTACCCTTATCAGTCCTAAGGTTCATATAGGAAGGATGTTTGGCTATTTTTCAACAACCTTACCTTATCAGAAGCATAGCTACTAAAAAACTTACTTATGGAAATAAAGCTTCAGGACACATTTTTCCCCTTGGAATTTAGTTTAGCAAAAAGTATTTTCACACCTGTGTAGTTATTCTTAAACAGTTTTTATAAGATAAAATATTTTTATTTTAAGCTAATACAGGTCCTATGATTAATGTAGAGTGCTGCCTTCCTTTTATGTTTTATAATAATATCATTTTGTGAATTATAGAGCCGTGACTGCAGAAGTGCCTAAATAAAACCAGTAGAGTTTTCAACTTGAAATAGACTACACTTGTGATATAAATTATTAAAAAGAGTCTGTAATAATTTGGTTTTTTCATAAACATATATACTATGTATATAATTACTTAAAAAAATTTTGAAAGCAATTTTATTGCTTTAATTTAGAATCATACATATAATTATTATTTTATATCATCATCATCATCAACCATTATCAATCCACTGCAGGATGAAGGTCTCTCCAAGTTTAATCCATCTTCTCCGATCTTTAGCTTCTCTTCTCCACAACACCCCTGCACATTTTCTTATTTCATCCATCCATCTCACATGTGGTCTCTTTCTGGGTCTTTTACAATCTCTTGGAATCCAGTTTAAAATTTCAATTGTCCATCTATTATCATCTCTTCTAGCAATATGTCCAGCCCAACTCCATTTCAATCTTTTAATTTTTTCAATAAGGTCAGTAACACCTGTTTGTTGTCTTACCCATACATTGCATTTTCAATATCTTCTTGTTACTCCCAACATACATCTCTCCATACTCCTTTGAGTGGTCTGAAGTCTCTGTATTGCTCTTCTTTTAAGTGTCCAAGTCTCAGATCCATAAGTAAGAACTGGTAAAACACATTTGTTAAAAACCATCCTTTTCAAACACATAAGCATATTTCCTTTTAGTATCAAGTTATTTCTACCAAAAGCACTCCAACCAAGTTTAATTCTATGATTAATTTCCTCCATTATGTTTCCATCTGTATTAATAATCTGACCAAGGTATTTGTAACTGTTAACTTCTTCTAATTCTTCATAATCAATCTTTATTTTCATATTTTGAGCAAATCGATTACACATTACTTTAGTCTTTTTAACATTTATCTTTAGTCCTACTTTTCTACTTTCATCTGCTAACTCCTGCAACATTTCCTGCAGCTCTGAAGCATTATTTGCAAAAACAACTACATCATCTGTGAAATCTAAATGACTTAAATACTCTCCATTTACTTTCACTCCTTTAGTTTCCCATTTTAATCTACAAAATACTTCTTGCAGCACTGCTGTAAAGAGTTTTGGAGATATGGAGTCACCTTGTCTTACACCTTTCTCAATGTTGATTTTTCCAGTATCATTATGTAATCTAATTGTTGCTGTTGCATTTTTATAAATATCTTTAAAATATGACAATATCCTGGATCTATACCTTGATGATCCAATGCTTTAATCACTGAAGAAATGTGTATAAAATCGAATGCCTTTTCATAATCTACAAATCCAAAACATAATGACAACTCATATTCGTTTGTCCTTTCTATGACTTCTCTCAATACCTGGATATGATCTATTGTACTAATACCACTTTTAAATCCAGCTTGTTCTCTTGGTTGGTGGAAATCCAAAGTTCTCTGTAGACGAGTTGTAATTATCTTGGTAAAATTTTTATATAAAACTGATAAAAGGCTGATAGGGTCTGTAATTTCTAATATCTTCTTTATCACCTTTTTTAAATATTAATATTATTACTGCATTCTTCCAATCTTCCGGTACATCTTTATCATTTAGACATTTGGTATATAACTTTGCTAAAATTGTTTCTATTTCTTCACCTGCTTCTTTTAATATATCAATTATAATTCCATCATTTCCTGGAGCCTTTCCTTTCTTCATACACTTAATTGCATGTCTCACTTCTTCATTTAAAATTCTGGGCAATTCGGAAGATGTAATAGATATAGGAGGTACTTGTTCTTTATTACTATATAATTCTTGATAAAAATCTTCTACCAATTTCATGATGTCATCTCTCTTTTTAGTAATAATTCCATCTTTTTTCCTTATTGCAGATATAAATTTCCTACCAATACCAAAATGTTGTTTAACATTTTTGAGACTTTTATTTTCTTCTACAGCTTTCCTTGCTATTTCACAGTTATACTTTCTTATATCATTTTCAACTCTTTTCCGTACCATTTTACAAAATTCGAGATATTCAATTCTTTTTAATACATCATTTTTGTATATCTTCATATTCCTTCTTTTCTTCATAAATTCTCTAGTCTCAGTAGAAATTTTATTAGTCAATTGCTGCTTTTTTCTACCAGCTATGTTTGTTGCAGTTTTTAAAAGTGTATCAGTTATTTTCATATTAATTTCATTCAAATCTGTATGATGTTCAAAATCTCCTAACACTTGAAACCTATTTGTAAGTTCTAATTTAAATTCATTAGAATGTTTCTGAAGATTAGGAATATCAACTGCAAATATTGTTTTTCTTAATAATTTGTGTCTTTTTAGTTTTACATTAACACGTAACTTACACCTTACTAATCGATGATCACTTCCTGTGTTAAATTTATTAAGAACATTACAATCTTGAAATATGTATTTTCTGTTAGTCAAAATATAATCCAATTCTGCTGTACCTTCATTTGGATGCTTCCATGTCCATTTCCTTTTAACATTTTTCTCAAAAAATGAATTCATAATATAAAGTTTTTCTTTTTCTGAAAACTCCACAAGTCTATGTCCCCTCTCATTTCTATTACCATAACCAAAATTATCTACAGCAATTTCATCTTTCATTTGTCTACCAATTCTAGCATTAAAGTCTCCCATAACAATTTTAAAATGTTGTTTACTCTGATCAAAAGCCTTTTGTACATCCATATAAAAATCTTCTACTACTTCATCACTATGAGAACTTGTTGGGGCATAAACCTGAATTATCTGCATTTGGTATCTGCTATTAAGTTGTATAACTAATCTTGCCACTCTGTCCGATACACCATCAATCTCCACAATATTGTTCTTCCACTTTTTATTTATAATGAATCCTACTCCACTTGTATTTCCAATATGTGTGCCTTTATAATAGAGTATATGTCCACTTTTTAAATCAATTGTTTCTTCTCCTTTTCTTCTAACTTCACAAATTCCAATAATGTCCCATTTAATATAAGACAGTTCTTCTTCTAATTCTTGCAATCTTCCTTCACTTGAAAGTGATCTGCAGTTGTAAGTACCTAAATAAAAAGTCGTCATCAAATGGCAGCCTGGTCCGCAATCAGGGGATTCTTAGCACCCTCCGCCTTCGGCCACCAACCGCTGCCTTGGTTGGTGACTTTACAGCCTCCTGGGAATAAGGGCCATGCTTTATTTTTGTCTGTCATAATTGTATATATGTATTGGAAAAATATTTATCATTTACACAAACATTCATTCTGCCTTATCAGGCACTGAGAAGAAAAGACCATGGTGTTTCTTGATCTTAAACTCAGAGGTAAAAAGCCAATAAACTCACCACGCTGGCTAATGCGTGTTGGTGAGCAGCCCATCCATGTTCGTATACTATATGAATAATCACATAGTAATAACTGCTGCAACGACAAGAACGTATGGAGTGGACATTAGGAATTTGCCCTGTTCGGTTCCTTTAAGGCCTCCAAGAGGAATCAAAGGGTCTCCTTTCAGTTAATAGCAAACTCCTTTCTGCAGCCTTATTATTATTATTTTATATGATGATGATGAAATTAAATTAAATCTATTGATTGAGAAATTTTTACTTAAACAATGTTAATGAAGAAAGAATGGAATTAAATAAATGAAAATAAAATGAACAATGCCATTCTTAATGTTACAGAAGATATTCATCAATGATTACTAGGGATAGTTCCAACACAATTAGTTTCTAAGTTCTTTTGACATGAAGATAAACGCCTTCTATTCATTTAATGCTATTTTAAAAATAGCTTGAAATTTTCAAATAAATCTATTTGCTTGTCTTGCTATTATAGATCTAGTACTAGACCAATAACTATACATTTTAATGACCTTAATAATAAGGCATCTGCAGACACCTTTAATATTTTGTGAATAATCAAATGGTAAGTTACTTGGGAAGTCATATGTCATTTGAGCACCAAGAAGGGCAGATTGAATTTTGATCTAGGAACTTTTTAACTTTCTAGTACTTCAACTTATCATTGCAATTTAAATGCGCAGGGATGATTATATACCAAACAAGCCATCACAAGTTCTCTAACAGCAGAACTCTCCTTGCTGCAGAAGATTCTATGACCAGTTTTTGTATTATTAATTATCTTCTGCCAGAAAACCTGTTTCTACATTGAGTAAATTGAATTTTTTTAGTTATTTTCTGCTCAACTTTTTCCTTTAAAATTTCATTACTTTTTTTTATCACTTTGGTGCTAAATAGATCAGTTCTTTTAAATAATAAATTTCAGAGACACTATATATTAATTTTCAAGTTTTTAAAATTTTTTATTAGTGTATTGCAGACTTCACTACATTGTAATCATTCACTAGCAAAGAAATTCCAGACAACTTTCTCTTTATATAAGTATTTTGCAAAGGATCTTCATTTATAAAGTGAGGTAAAGGCATTGAACACCTAGATTTCCAAACCTGTTTAACACCTTTCCATTACATTATTGTCTCACAAGGTGGACTGATTCCTATCCACTCTTAACATCCTATGGAAGAATGATTAATTGTCGCATTGTAAAAATATTTTCAATTTTTTTTTTATTAAATCAACTAAATCAAACTATTTCATTCCATTTAAGATATTTTCATTTGTTTTAAACAATTTTAATAAATAGAAAGATGTACTCTGACTTTTATTAGCTACTACATTTTTTTTTTTTTTTTTTTATAGTTTCCTGAATCTGTATTCTATTTTACAAAATTTTTCTCCAGTCAACTCTAGGAAGTGAAAAACATTTTTATATTGTCTTTAAAAAAGTTGATTTAAGTAATAATAATAATAATAATAAAACATTAATTGTTGCATAGGCTAAAATTTATAGCCCAGGCCTAATTGCAAAGATATAGACCATGAAGGAAATTTCAATAATTTCACTCTTGACAATATTACTAACAGTATACTATAGGATAATCTTAACAGCATTCAACTTTTGGTTCTGATACCATTATAAAAATAAATTTTTAATTTAACTTCCAGGTGGAAGTGCTAAAACATTTGTGTATTGCATGTTTATTCAAAAAGTTGATTTAATTAATATAAAAACATTAATTTGTTTTATGGACTGAAATATTAACTTACTTTATGGCCCAAATCTTTAACCTAGCAGAACTCTGCTTTTCACATGGATAGTTTTACACAGAATGTTCCAGAACTATTAATTCAAATAAAATTGACATGCAAAATATCCCATCATAAAGAAAAGTTAATAATAAAGAAAGAGACAACATTGCATATGAAATTTTTTTTATGAATTTCATATTGTTGAATTTTTATAACTAAAAATTTAAATTTTTAAAACTTAGTAAAGAAAATGAGCTATTTGTAAGTCTAAAACAATTAACAATACAGCAGGTGGGCTCTTAGTTATATATATTTCAGAAACTTCAATAATTGAAATAGTATTGACATCTAATATTGTTATAAATAATTTAAAATGACCGATTTATTACTGAATATAAAAGATTATTAATAATAAAAGAAAAATAAACAGAAAGAATAGTAGTGTTTATTTTATTATCAGTATTTATGAAAATAGATAGCACTTATAAAGTAATAGAGTAAAGTATAAATTAATATTACTTTAAATTATAAATACAAAATTTTTATAGAATAAACTAGATCTGGAATCTTTTTAATTTTACATATTATAATGTGTTGCAGAAAATAAATGAAAATTGAAAACACTCAATTATGCACATTGCAATAAACGTTTGATAAGATTTTAGTCATAAGAGTTTCAATTATCAATGTCACTTTTCATACTATTCAAAGCTCATAAAACATACAGTACATCCATTATTATATTATTTATGTACAATATAAATATGAAGCTCAACAAGAGTAGATAAGAAATTTCTTAAAGCTAATTTGCCTAGTGCTTCAATTTTTGTAAAGCACTCTAGGTTCTGAGTTTCAAGTATATTAATACCATACCAACTAAAAAATACTGGATATCTCCAATTTAGGTCTGATAAGTTTTTTTTTTTTTTTTTGAAGATCATTTGTATAAAAGTTTTTTTTTCTCATCGTTTTTCAGTTTTATGATTTTATTTGATATCTTATTCAGTTGCATTGTTCTTTAATAAAAAGTATAATATTTTTCAGCTGCAAATGTCTTCTTATTTAAGGAAACATGCAGTACTGCATTTATTTGAGGTTGAACCATGCAATTGTTTTTACTTCTCAAACACTCAAATAATCATTTGGGATAGTAAAAATGATTCCTAAATAGTTATATTTATGTACTTTACACATATTTGTAAAACTTTTTTTTCTTAGTTTTATCTTTTCGTCACTAAATTTAGATTTTTATTTTATTACCCATCTTTGCACAAATTTCCAAAAATTTCCTATTTTTTTCCAAGAACATATCATTAATAAATAAAAGGCTTAATAAAACGTACAATCTTTTATCCTTCATTAAAAATATTTTAATTCTCTTAGTCTTTCTATAGCAAACTCCATTTTTTTAATGCAATATAATGAAAATAATGTACAATAATAATAATGAAAATAATATAGCTATGTCTGTCTTTAATCTTTTACTTACTGAGTGACTATATTATTAATTGATAATTATATAAGTTATTTTCATTTAAACTTTTTTATACTAAAAAAAAAATTAAAACTATTAATAATACAGCCATCCTGTGATGTAATATAGGTACATTTTTATCGAAGTCGGGAATCTCTCAGCCACTATGGCCAGAAAAACCTGATAGCCACCTTACTTTCCATTCCCCACCTAATTTTTTCCCATATTCTTCTCTATCCTGTTTTATCCTTTTTTCACAACATTATCTTTGTTCACTTCATGGCCTTTATATCTAGATCCCTCTTATCTTTTTCCAAACCCAGCATAAAGACCAAGAACCCCACTTTCTGTATAATCATTTAGTTTATATTTGGTCTCCCTATGTATGTATGTCACGTGCTGCCATCTTTGAGAATCAGTGATTACTAACATTTAATAAACGAAAGAAAAAAAAGAAGAAACACAAATATATATTATCCTGTTTTCTCGTGATTGTTATTGAAATTCTCGCTTTGGTTTATAATTGGAATATACACTGTATTTATATTTTTTGAAAACAAAACTTAGCATCATTTATTAACTTTGAGTATGTAGAACTCTTGCTTTTGCAGTAATTTCAATTACAATAAAGATTTTATCTTATATTAGCATTATTTTATCGAACAAAAAAAGTAAACAATATAAAAACTTTGTGAAATATCATTAAGAGTTTTAAATTTTATTTCATTACCTGATTCTACAGAAATACTTGAACCTAATAATAGTTATACAATGGGTCTTTTGAAAAGTTTACCAGTAATGTTAATTAATATATATAGTTATAGTATAATGATTTTAACTAGACTAACTGTAAATAAAAAAAGTAACTAATAAAAATTTGGAAAATAAGCCAAGTCTTAAAAGAATTGAAATTAAAGATATTAAGAATTAAAAAATAGTAAGAAAAAAAAGAAAGACCTCCTGCTAGTGGGTAACACATCTGGTTAACATTTTTACTATCTAGGATTTCAATCTGGAAATAGTCATAGGATTTGTTTCTTTCAGATATGTATGGCTTGTAGCCAACAAAAATAGCCACTCAATAACAATCAGGAAATGAAAATCTATTTATTTTTAACTAGAAGATAAGGATTGCTCAATTAATTTGAGTTGATCAATTCAGGCATCAAGATGCTGATTTTTTTTTTTTTAAAGTGATTGTAATAGGGTGTGGTTTTCACTTAAAATAGAAATTGTGTACTCGTAGACTCTGAGCCATGAATACCTTATTTAATAAAGATTCAAATATTGGTTTGTAGAACACAAATGTTTTAACTTTCTAATCAAAATTAATCGTGAAACTCTTCAATCAACTCTTTTTTACTTTCAATAACAATTTATTTGCATTCTATTTAGGTCTAGTTCTAGGTACATAAACAGCCACAATTGAAATCAATTACAACTTATGAGTTGTTGTTTTTTTCATATAAGCAAAAGGTGAGTGAGATAGTCTATCAATTAACCAATTCATAAGGTTAAGATTCAGTATAGCTGAATCCTTTGTGTAGAGTTCAATCAAGTTTTGATCTGGGATAGGGAGCACGTGGATTTAGGCTTTCTGTGGGTATAGACTGTTGAGATCAATACAGTGATGTGATTAAAGTCTAAACTGTCCCCATGTCTGGTCCACCAACCAGGGTTGACCAGTGCGTTTATCATCCTCTTTAATTTTACACAGGGTACTGAAGAAGAGTTTATCAATGGGGTCATCACAACCTTTATTGAATGTGACTATACATCTGACTGACCAGATTGAAAAGTTAATAAACGTGGCAAGACGTATCAATGCAAGGTTTCTTTTTTCGAATGCAGGCTTGAGCATGATGTAGGCAGGGTCTGAATTGTTGATTCTATTCAGTGCTAGATTACGTAGGTATGTCCATGATCTGCAATAATCAAGAATATGGACCATGGACTCCTCCTGTTTCATGCATAAAGGGCAGAGGGAGGTCGATATTATATCCCCTTTGATAACAAAGGAAGGCTGCAGTAGGAAGAGCCCCCAGGTTGACCTTCAGGAGAAAGTCAACAAACTTGGGACTTAGTTTGAGTAATTTTGTTAACTTTGTGAGTTGTGGTATTCCAATTGGAAATACATTGCCCGTTTTGGTTTTGCCCTCAGAAACCAATTGATAGACTTGCCAGTAGGATAGTTTATTTTGCAATAGTGAACTCGATGTTCTAAAGTTTTGAACAGTGATAGACACTTGATGTTGGATCCAGAGTTTATGCAGTTTAGGAGGGGGCTGATTGGTAGGATCCACCTCTATTGGGAAAGGGCATTCCATCTCTAGGTTATCTTTAAAGATCTTATAGAGAACGTTATGGGTTCTTTGGAGATAGAAGACTTTGAGAGAATGGAGTCCGAGGCCATTGAGGAGTTTTGGTTTTTGAAGCACGTTCAGACTGATGACAGGAGCTTTGCTCCCCCAGCACAATCTCCTGCATAGGGTTTCGATTCGTTTGGTAAATCTAATTGTTGGGGAGAAACCGGCCAAGTAATATAAAATTTTGGGTAAAACCACTGAATTTAGGAGGGCTACCTTCCCAAACAGAGAAAGATAAACCTTGGATAATGAAGTAATTAAGCCTTCAATCTTGTTGATTAGGGAATTTTCCAGATCTCTCCTCATGATGGAAGGGGGAGAGGCCAGATGGAACCCAAGAAATTTTTGGGGGGAGGCCTCAAACCAGCCAGAGATCTTCTTGCCAGTGAGGATCGTCCAGATAGCCGACTTCTCTCTGTTAATGCTGAGACCGAATTCGCTTGCAAACTGGTCCAAGAGTTTTTTGAGCCCCACCAACTCACTCTGGGATGAAAGGAATACTACCACATCATCCATATATGAGATGTGGCATATGTTCTCCTTCAGCATAGGTATTGCAATTCCAGGGAAAGAAGCCTCTATGCGTAACAGCAGCGGGTTGATGTAGGCTGCAAAGAGGAGAGCACTCAGAGGTGAGCCCTGTGGGATGGAAATACAGGGCCGAAATCCTGGGGCAACTCTGCCATCCAAAGAGAGAAATATCTCATGATTTTGGAGGAGGTTCTCTATCATTTGGAGGTAAGCTGCATGTACTTGGAGCCCCTCCAGTACACTGAGTAACACATCGATTTTGACACAGTCAAAGGCCCCAGCAAAGTCAAGTTGAATTGCGACTGGTCTGGGGTTTCTTTTTCTACGAACACAGTCAACCAGAAGACGAAATCAGCTGATGGCATCGGCAGCGAGCTCCCTCTCTTGGCGAATTGATAAGATGAAAGATGACTAATGATGTTATCTTGTATATCCTCTTTGATGAGGCTTTCTATTGACTTGGTCAGTAAAAGAAGCATTGAGATCAGACGGAGATTCTCCAAATTATGTGGTGCCTCCCACTTTTTGATAAGAGGAACCATGGCGATTGGACAAACCCCATCAATCTCTCTGCAGTCATCTGCCAGAAGATCCACCATTCTCTTGACTATAGGGATCGTGAAAGATTGAAGATGAAGCAGTAAAAACTTAGGAATGCCATGCAGGCCAGGATGCGTTCTTTCAGGCATGGACTTGAGTTTTAGAAGAATTCTGGCCTCGGTGATTTTGTGAGTGGCAGAACTTTCTGTGATAAATTTTTTACGCAAATTTGACACACCAAAGGGTTGGAATTTCTCGCAGTAGTGTTCACTAATCCTGGCCAACATGGAAGTTCCTGAAAAGCTGTTGCCTTGTACCTCGATCGATCTTGGGGCCTTAAGTTAGAATAAACTCCAACCACATTCATGTGAGAGTTACTTTTATGGCCATAATGAAGAAATTATCATTAGTTTTATGTCTCATTATATTGGATTTTACAAATTCAGAAATATCATGGCTATTATCACAATTCTTCATTAAATGTTATAATTAATAACCCAAAGAGGAGGGCTCTTTTCCAATATTAGAGCACAATTTTCTTTCTATTTATTTTATTTGTTTTTAAAATGTCATTTTGTTTCAATTCCATCTTGCTCAATTCAACCCCCCCCCCCAGTAAAATTAATAAAATTAAACTTAGAGGTCAAATCCTAGTCTTTCCTGACTAATATTTATGGAATCACTTGGATTTTTTTGTCCTTATTAACTACTCATGGATGACATCTGTTTATTAATCTTTATCTTTTTGAGTAATTTTTTACTAAAAGTTCTTTAAATCATCAATGCAAGCTAAATTGATCAATATAATAGACCAAATACACCAATTCAAAATTAAATTACTAGCTATATCTTAATTTTCATTTTATTTTATATTTTTCATGTGTCAAAGCATTGACCGGGAAGTGAACCCGGTCCAGCTGCTTGGAAGGCAACCATGCTAACCACCAGGCCATCAATGCTTGACTGCTACATCTTATTTAAAATGCACTTTTAATAAGATTCTCAAATGCACTAATAATAATAACATATGTATCAAAATTCAAATTAACATTTCAATTATCTTATTAAAATTAAACTGTGAGAGTGCAAACCTCTCAAGCGCTTAGCCAA
Organism: Epiperipatus broadwayi; assembly: GCA_028023455.1. NCBI lineage: Eukaryota > Metazoa > Onychophora > Udeonychophora > Euonychophora > Peripatidae > Epiperipatus > Epiperipatus broadwayi. The sequence continues at coordinate 44,748 of JAQFVV010014034.1, forward strand.
TCAAGATCGCAAATACTGAGACAGAGAATTTAACAAGAAAAGAGTGGTTCCACTCTCATCTTTACTTGTCTTTCTATATATCCAGGCCAGTCCAAAGTACTTAGATCTGAAAGCGTGAAACTAAGTACTTTGGACTGGCTTGGATATATAGAAAGACAAGTAAAGATGAGAGTGGAACCACTCTTTTCTTGTTAAATTCTCTGTCTCAATATTTGCGATCTGATTGGCTAAGCACTTGAGAGGTTTGCACTCTCTCAGTTTAATTTCAATACTGTCTGCGCTTTGTAAAAATAAATATTATTTACCTTATTAAAATAATTTTTAGACAAATTAATAGTTTCAGATTTAAAAAAATTTATAAAAAAAGTTTATTTAATTTTTTTTTTTTAATTCTTTTCAAAAGCGACACTTTATTGTACTCAAACAAAATCTTATGGGTCATTTTCTGTCATGAATATATAATGCAGAAAAATAAGGTAGTTGTTCTTTATTCTACTTTTGGGAAGTTTCACTTTCTGATTTTACCTCAAAATATTTTTTCCTATATATAATTTCTTGCAAAAAAAAATAATATAATGAAAAGCACAATATATGCTGGATCAGTGTACATCACTTCAGTTATACCTTATTCAAAGAAATATAAATTTGTAAGTTTTATGATATGGCAGTAGCCATTTTTCCATCTCGGAGTACTATGTATGATCATGTTTATTAATGTTTTTGAGATTAAATCGACATTACATATATTTTATTCATTGCTATAATGTAGTAAGTATTCGCTTAATAAAAATGTTTTCTAAGTATAAAACTAATAGTTTAAATTTTTAAAAAAATCTCACTCTCTTTCTGAAATGATAAAATAGTTAAAATAAGAATTGTGAACTTTTCTTACTATTGCATCCAAAAGCTTAAAATATGAAGAGTTTAATCCATAATCTGTAATGGCTATTGGTAAGTAGACATAACTGTATAAATTTCTATCCCGTACAGATTTAAAAACATTAAAACAACTAAAAAGGCTATTATTTGCCGATAATTAGATTTCTTTGAATTTTTCTTTAGAAAAAAAAAATTATTTAAGAAAATCTATATAATCCAATGTGTGATTTGGCACAATTGGTAGAGCACCCAACTTGGTATCAGGATTGGTCCTGATGCTAGCAGGTCTGGTGCTTGAACTTCTTATGAACTCCCAAGCAATAAAGCCATATATAGTTTGGTGCAGTTAGTAGAGTGTCTGACTTGGGATCGGGAGGCTCTAGGATCAATTCTGATATTCAAACTTCTTATGAATTTCTAAGCAATAATGCCATTAGCATTTTTTTTTTTTGCTTAAATGCAGTGAAATTGATATAGGTATTATGAGAATCTCGGCCTCAGAGTGGCCTTTGAGCATTCCATCATCAGATTTTCAATTGGATGGACGGTTGAAGAGTTGGATTGTGGAGTGGATTGAAACATGTCCCTTAAAGTTTGAAGATTGTCTATCTTAATATATATCTGAGCACTTATTGCATATATGTATGGAGATGATAATCTGGACCAACTGATGATTGCCGGTTTAGCATGAAATACTATTATTGGTGATTATTTATCTTTTCAACATATATGTGTTCAAGTGTATCACTGTTATGAGATAGAGTGGAGAGTGGTGGGTTGTGTGAAAGTCTGTGCTCATATATCCTATATATTATAGTACAGTATAGTAAGTTTTTTATATTTTTTGAATGAATGTGTGAATAAGTGAATGCGCACACAGTAAAAATATACATAAATGTGCTACCTCAGATTATTATTAATAACTACATTATTATTATTTTTTAATTTGTTTACACTATAATTTTAATTGTAAATGCATACTATACATGTAAAAAAGTATCTGTTTTATGTATGTGTTGAAAAATACTGTACACTTGCAGTTTAATAATTGTGATCACAGCTTGTCAACAAAATGTGGGCTATTATGCTTAATTAATACACAATGTATGTATGCAAGGTAGCTTGGAACAAAATACGGAATTGCTGTTTTACTATAATATAAAGAATTCCAGAAATGATATTTCTAATAATTTCTATCTTTCATATTGTTTAATGAATTATTTAGAGAGATATCTTTGTTTTATGCCATTTTCTTATTATTAGTTATATTATTATTTCTCCTTAAAATCTTATAAGAAGACAATTTAAAAAGACAAAGAAATAAATTCAATTTTTGTTTATTAACCTTCTCTAAAATTTAATTTGTATCACTATTTCTATTAAATAAAATATTCTTCATTAATTTATCAAATAACCCTATATCAATGTAATTATTATAATATTTTTTTTTTTGAATCAAAGCTATACCTTGAAAATTTTAATTTTCATAACAAATTTATGATGTTAAACACCTTATAATTAAAGTAACAGTTAATAATGCAATTATTTTTCATAAAGACAGTAAATAATTAATTAATTAATGATAAATATTTTTTTTAAGAAAAGAATCCAGATAACATAACAAAAAAGAATTTAATAAGCATTATAAAAATATTTACAGAATTTAATTTTTTAAAATAGATTTCAATATTTAAAATTCTATCTTAATGTTTTTATATCAGACAAGAGTTTATGAATATTAAATTTCATAAGAAAGTTTTATCTTTGATGATTAGTTTTGACTTTACTGGTAATGTTGTAAAGAATTTTAATAATTTTTTGAAAAATATACTGTTTCATCTTCTTTTGAGGCTTTTGATGGAATTGATAAATGTTAAAATGTAAGATAATTGTCTGCGTAGGTAGTTCTGATATTGAAAATATTTATTAAGCTATTAGTAGATTAAGTAGATTTCATATATTTATTTTTGTCTTATAGAAAAATTAAAATTATAAAAGATTTGCTTTTTTTCCTCAGTGTGTCATAGCATCAGGCAGGAAAGCAAACTCCGCTAACCTGGGACGACCGCATGTAAAGAAGCTGTCGCTGATCTCTCAACACACCAATGCTTTTGTTGATAGGAATTCTGTGTATTTTATTTATGAAAGGGCTTTTATAAAGTTAAAGATTAGATACTAGATTATATTATTTTTCCTTTAATTGTGTATTGGAAGAAATGATTATGGTAATAAATGTGAATATTTAAAATTGTTAGGTATATTGATTATTTATTTGTAATAGAAAAAAAAAAAATTGGGATGAATAATCCTGAATAAGTTTAATAATTTTGATCCATCTACAAAATATATTTTGAAAGAAAGGGAATTGTATTTTGTTCTATTAAAATTTTTGGATTTATTAGTAGCCAAGAGATTTACAAGATAATAGTTTATCATATACTCGTTATGTTAAGAGTAAGGATTTATGATCTATTGTTAGAACTGATAGCTGTCATCCTATTAGTCATATAAGAGCAATTAGAAATGAGAAATTAAATACTTCTCAAAGTATATTTTTTATTTAAAAAAAAAAGAATTTTATAATGATTACATTAGTAATGGTTATTCTAATAAATATATAGTAAAATTATTTTGTTTAATAAAAAAGTTACAGTAATGACTTGAAAATTTTAAAAGAGGCTAATAATGAAAAATATAATTTATTTGCCTTTTAAATTGTCTTCATATAAGATTTTAAGGATGAATCATTACTTATTTGGTAGTAAGAAAATTGTTAGGAAGAAGGATATCATTCTAAATAATTTATTAAATATTACAAAAGAAGAAATGATAGAAATATCATTCCTGAAATTATTTATATTATTTTTTGTTTTAATAAATTATTTATCGAGAAAATAATTTGAGTTTAGATGAAAGAGTGAAAGTTTATCAGAATAAATATCTTATTTCTGCATTATAGATTCTTTCATGAAAAATATAGACCATATAATTTTGTTTGAGTAGGCAAAGGTTGCCTTTTTTGAATTTGAAGCTATTAATTTAGTTCAAAATTTCCTTTAATATTAATAATAATTGGAATCTTATTTTGAATTGCGGTAAGGTAACATAATATATGTGTATATTGTTTTATGTTATTTTATACTTGCAAAATCTAAATGAAGAGAAACCATTGATAGTGATTTTTTGATTTGATGTTGGCTAGTAATTTAATTTTGTATTTGACTTGAAAGTTCTGTATTTTGAAACTTCATTAAATAGACTTCAAAATGCTAATTTATTTTTATTTTGTAAAACAACAAAAGTTATAATTGAGATTTTTTTTATTCTTATAATTCCATAATTTATTACATTTTTTAAGATATGAGTTTATATATATTTTGTTCAAGTATAACATTTATTTTTTTTACTTGTAACTTTGTTCTGCATTATACTTATGTGTCTATGCAATGCTATAAAAGTTATTTGTATATAATAAACTATAGTAGTGATTGTATAATATATTTTGTTGGAATTATTAATAAAATTTGATTCAAAAATAAAAAACAAGAATTTATACTATTTTTCTAGCAATGATTATGGTATTTATTAGTGATCTGATTAAAAAGAAATGTCATTTTCAAGCTTCATTAAATTAAAAAAAAATTATGTTGGTTTTATAAGCAGTTTAGAGATTTAGATAGAAGTTCAGTGATTGATAAGAAAAGAATTAAACAGAGCAAAACTCTCCATACAGTATTGCCACCTGTGCTAAACAGAGTAATCAATGGATGCCAGAAGGCTTGTGCATAAAATCCCTATCTAATGCCTACAACCACCTTTTATCTCCACTTAACTACAAAACTATGAGAATGAAATTGAAAACATAAAAAATATTTTCAATCTAAGCTCAATATCTTATATAGTCATATGGGTCTGAACTCAGTTCAGCACCCATACATTTTGGTGTCTTTGGCTCTTTTACAACCATAGCCACCACTATCCTATTAGGCAGGATTGGTGTTAAACCATTAAGCATCACATGATCACATCTCCTATACTAGCACATTAATAGTTGATAAACAGAGCAAAACTCTCCATACAGTGTTGCCACCTGTGCTAAACAGAGTAATCAATGGATGCCAGAAGGCTTGTGCATAAAATCCCTATCTAATGCCTACTCATCCAATATCCCCAGACTAGTTTCTGGCTTGTGGCCTTCGTCAGTGAGGAGCTTTAGATCTGAAAGCACTGCATCTAGATCTTAGGATCTAATGCAACCCTCTAGCAACCACCTTTTATCTCCAATTAACTACAAAACTATGAGAATTCTCGTAGTTTTGTAGTTAATTGGAGATAAAAGGTGAAAAATTCTCATAGTTTTGTAGTTAATTGGAGATAAAAGGTGGTTGCTAGAGGGTTGCATTAGATCCTAAGATCTAGATGCAGTGCTCTCAGATCTAAAGCTCCTCACTGACGAAGGCCACAAGCCAGAAACTAGTCTGGGGATATTGGATGAGTAGGCATTAGATAGGGATTTTATGCACAAGCCTTCTGGCATCCATTGATTACTCTGTTTAGCACAGGTGGCAATACTGTATGGAGAGTTTTGCTCTGTTTATCAATTAATTAATGTGCTAGTATAGGAGATGTGATCATGTGATGCTTAATGGTTTAACACCAATCCTGCCTAATAGGATAGTGGTGGCTATGGTTGTAAAAGAGCCAAAGACACCAAAATGTATGGGTGCTGAACTGAGTTCAGGCCCATATGACTACTATATAAGCTATTGAGCTTAGATTGAAAATATTTTTTATGTTTTCCAATTTCATTCTCATAGTTTTGTAGTTAAGTGGAGATAAAAGGTGTTTGCTAGAGGATTGCATTAGATCTTAAGATCTAGATGCAGTGCTCTCAGATCCAAAGCTCCTCACTGACGAAGGCCACAAGCCAGAAACTAGTCTGGGGATATTGGATGAGTAGGCATTAGATAGGGATTTTATGCACAAGCCTTCTGGCATTCATTGATTACTCTGTTTAGCACAGGTGGCAATACTGTATGGAGAGTTTTGCTCTGTTTATCAACAATTAATGTGCTAGTATAGGAGATGTGATCATGTGATGCTTAATGGTTTAAGACAAGAATTGTGGGTGCTTTTTACTGCCAAGGAAATACAATCATCTTGTTTATCAATATCACTTCAGGTTATAAAAATTGCTTTAACTTTATTAAGCTGAATATTCTGATTAATTATTCAATAATGATACCGGAATTATTATTCCACTTTTAATGATATAATAATCTTACTGATTCATATGGGAAAAAATATGCACCTTAATTAAATTAAGTAGTTTTTTGTACTCTTAAAAATAGAAAGACTATAAGTCCTAGTGAAATATCTGAAGAAGTTGATTATGATAGGGATTGTTCTACAAACATGTGGACATTTATAGATGTGCCATTTGATCATAATATTGCTTCTGTTGTAGCAGTTTTTAAAAGATGAGAGAAAAGACTGCTGTAATTATAATGGAATGTCATTGCTATTTCTTAGTTGTTCCAGTCAGAAATGAATGATTACCAGTAATTCAGTATGGTTTTAGAGAATTAAGAATTACTATAGATATGGTTTTTGGCTTTTATCATCTTGATCAATATATTTAATTCATTTAATCAAAAAAGGTTTCTGGCAGTGCTTGACATTATATGATAGTCCATGAAAGTTTAACATATTTTTCATGATAAAGTTAAAGGAAACATTGTTAGTGATTGTATTAGATTGGGATATATTCTATCTCCACCTTTTTTTTTTATGACATTGGTTTTCGAGAAGATTGTAAAAGTCTTCATGAAGCAGACATCAAGATGCTATGTAGGTTTAATATGGACTTCTTTCATTTAAACTGCTTTAAAACAAGAATAAAAACTTCATCTAAATTGTTTTTATATGATTATTATGTTGATGATTATACTAGTTTATCTAATGCAAATGTTCAAATATAACATTTATTAATGCTTAATATGTATTTTAAAAAAACTCAGATGTTTAATCAGCCAATAGTAAAAAAAAATCTTTTAGCCAGATAGTTATATCCTTGTCAGTGTAAATCATTCTAAATATTTTGATATTTGTTTGAGTAAAAAAGTCTTGGAAAGTCAGATCTAGCATAGACTTGAATATACTGTCAATAGTTGAAACTAAGATATTTTCCCATAAGTTTAAAACTATTTCAAATAATTATTTGTATATAGATTTTGTTCTATAAATTTGTTATATGAAAAATAGATATGGATTTCTCATATCAGCATAACATAATGACATTGGAAAAAGACTTTGTAATATTCTGAAAATATAATGGCAAACTCCTAAGACTAATTTGTATATCTTTTTACTTTTATGGATGGGATGGCAATGATTCTACTATTATAAGAGCATATTTTTTATTAAACCAAGCATGAGAAGGAATTGAATTGTAACTGATTTCCTAAAAAAGTATTTTATTGTGATGTATGACAGAATAGAATGTCCAACAGTTAAAATTAAACAGTGTATTGGAGTTAGAGCAAACTTTTACAAATTGAAAAGTTTGCAGCAGAAGTTAAAAAATGGCATTACAAAATGTCAAATAAATTGACTGAAGAGCATATATATGAACATTTTTGTAATCCATGGATTAGTTTGAATTGTCATTATAAAACTCAACTTTAATATTTTGTTCTTTATCTTTCTGTTGTTTGTTTTTCTTTTGGCCATATTTATTTACAAATTGCTGCTAATGAATGGAATGAAAAAACGTTATCATAAAATATCTTTGATGTATCACAAAAGAAAAAAAAAAAAAAAGGGAAACACATTTTAACTAAATTTTGCTCATTTTATGAGCAATAAATAAAATCATTAAATTGAAACAGAGAGTTGTTTATGTTTTTTTATAGTTTTCTCTTTTTATATACCTAATGATATTTTAATGTTTATGTCTACATTTGTATAATACGTCAAATGATTTATAAATATAAAATAAGCAAACTTTATTTATAATATATTGCATTTTATTTAAATGCTGATATATTTTACTAAGCATTGACCATTTATTTTTTTCATAAGTTGTGTGTTTGTTTGCTAGTTTAAATTATATATAATCCTGAAACAAGCTATGAATAAACAGTGAGGATTGCCAATTCCTCTACAAGCTTTATGATAAATGCTTAGCCAGAGCCAGCACTTAAAATATCTCTGTCAGAAACTCCTCCCCAAACCCCTGACCATGGTTTCGTGCTTTGGCACTCCTCAGAGAGGTGGCAGGGTAGGTTCAGACACTAGATACCAACCCAAAGCTAAGCACTTAACTAAAAGTTATCTATTGAGTGGAAAATCTGAAATTTTCAGACATCTACATGTCTTCAAACCCAGCTATCCATCTCAAATAGCTATATGGGGCTGATAGATCTTCAGCCATACCATATATTAGTAGTCATAGCAATATAAAATTGCATAAGACTTATTGGCAGAGACTATAAATAGTCAAAATAAGAGTCATAGATCAATTCATAGATCACATGACCCTATCTCTTAAGCTTGTAAGTTATAAACAGTGAGGATTGCCAATTCCTCTACAAGCTTTATGATAAATGCTTAGCCAGAGCCAGCACTTAAAATATCTCTGTCAGAAACTCCTCCCCAAACCCCTGACCATGGTTTCGTGCTTTGGCACTCCTCAGAGAGGTGGCAGGGTAGGTTCAGACACTAGATCTAAAAATACCAACCCAAAGCTAAGCACTTAGCTAAAAGTTATCTATTGAGTGGAAAATCTGAAATTTTCAGACATCTACATGTCTTCAAACCCAGCTATCCATCTCAAATAGCTATATGGGGCTGATAGATCTTCAGCCATACCATATATTAGTAGTCATAGCAATATAAAATTGCATAAGACTTATTGGCAGAGACTATAAATAGTCAAAATAAGAGTCATAGATCAATTCATAGATCACATGACCCTATCTCTTAAGCTTGGAAGTTATAAACAGTGAGGATTGCCAATTCCTCTACAAGCTTTATGATAAATGCTTAGCCAGAGCCAGCACTTAAAATATCTCTGTCAGGAACCCCTCCCCAAACCCCTGACCATGGTTTCGTGCTTTGGCACTCCTCAGAGAGGTGGCAGGGTAGGTTCAGACACTAGATCTAAAAATACCAACCCAAAGCTAAGCACTTAGCTAAAAGTTATCTATTGAGTGGAAAATCTGAAATTTTCAGACATCTACATGTCTTCAAACCCAGCTATCCAACTCAAATAGCTATATGGGGCTGATAGATCTTCAGCCATACCATATATTAGTAGTCATAGCAATATAAAATTGCATAAGACTTATTGGCAGAGACTATAAATAGTCAAAATAAGAGTCATAGATCAATTCATAGATCACATGACCCTATCTCTTAAGCTTGTAAGTTATAAACAGTGAGGATTGCCAATTCCTCTACAAGCTTTATGATAAATGCTTAGCGAGAGCCAGCACTTAAAATATCTCTGTCAGGAACTCCTCCCCAAACCCCTGACCATGGTTTCATGCTTTGGCACTCCTCAGAGAGGTGGCAGGGTAGGTTTAGACACTAGATCTAAAAATACCAACCCAAAGCTAAGCACTTAACTAAAAGTTATCTATTGAGTGGAAAATCTGAAATTTTCAGACATCTACATGTCTTCAAACCCAGCTATCCATCTCAAATAGCTATATGGGGCTGATAGATCTTCAGCCATACCATATATTAGTAGTCATAGCAATATAAAATTGCATAAGACTTATTGGCAGAGACTATAAATAGTCAAAAATAAGAGTCATAGATCAATTCATAGATCACATGACCCTATCTCTTAAGCTTGTAAGTTATAAACAGTGAGGATTGCCAATTCCTCTACAAGCTTTATGATAAATGCTTAGCCAGAGCCAGCACTTAAAATATCTCTGTCAGGAACTCCTCCCCAAACCCCTGACCATGGTTTCATGCTTTGGCACTCCTCAGAGAGGTGTCAGGGTAGGTTCAGACACTAGATCTAAAAATACCAACCCAAAGCTAAGCACTTAGCTAAAAGTTATCTATTGAGTGGAAAATCTGAAATTTTCAGACATCTACATGTCTTCAAACCCAGCTATCCATCTCAAATAGCTATATGGGGCTGATAGATCTTCAGCCATACCATATATTAGTAGTCATAGCAATATAAAATTGCATAAGACTTATTGGCAGAGACTATAAATAGTCAAAATAAGAGTCATAGATCAATTCATAGATCACATGACCCTATCTCTTAAGCTTGTAAGTTATAAACAGTGAGGATTGCCAATTCCTCTACAAGCTTTATGATAAATGCTTAGCCAGAGCCAGCACTTAAAATATCTCTGTCAGGAACTCCTCCCCAAACCCCTGACCATGGTTTCGTGCTTTGGCACTCCTCAGAGAGGTGTCAGGGTAGGTTCAGACACTAGATCTAAAAATACCAACCCAAAGCTAAGCACTTAGCTAAAAGTTATCTATTGAGTGGAAAATCTGAAATTTTCAGACATCTACATGTCTTCAAACCCAGCTATCCATCTCAAATAGCTATATGGGGCTGATAGATCTTCAGCCATACCATATATTAGTAGTCATAGCAATATAAAATTGCATAAGACTTATTGGCAGAGACTATAAATAAATAAAATTTCTACTGAGACTAGAGAATTTATGAAGAA
>JAQFVV010014035.1:0-55283 GCA_028023455.1 Epiperipatus broadwayi
AATTTCTATTTTATTATTATTATTATTATTATTATTATTATTATTATTATTATTATTATTATTATTATTATTATTATTATTATTATTATTATTATTATTATTATTATTATTATTATTATTATTATTATTATTATTATTATTATTATTATTATTATTATTATTATTATTATTATTATTATTATTATTATTATTATTATTATTATTATTATTATTATTATTATTATTATTATTATTATTATTATTATTATTGTTGTTGTTGTTGTTGTTGTTGTTGTTGCTGTTGTTGTTATTATTATTGCATCTAAATTCAAGCTTGAAATATGACACATCTTCCAAAAACAAGAACAAAATAAAAATCAAAGTTGTTTGCCACTTTCTGTAAAATGCATAACTAGGTAACACTATAACTAGGTATAAATAATGATTTGTGTAAACCATCTATAGGCACTTCCAATACCTGTAACTTGAATTATATCAACTAAGCATCACCTAGTTATTCTATATTGCCAGAGGTGGTTCAAATAGAGGACTGTAACCATTTTTTTTTATAGTTTAATAAAGTTCTTTGTAAGATAAATATTACTTAGTATTACACTTTTTTACATGGTATTTGAATTAATTTTTGTAATGTAAATGAAGCCCACCTTTCCTACAATAAGCATAAAATACATATTTTAATAAGTCATCTTGTTACATACATTGTTTCCACATGACAAATTCAATAAAATATCATTTTACAGCAGTAGATTACAAATTCTTTGAGCATGAGTGGAAGGGTTGTTCCTTTTCTATAACATTACATACATATAGGCTGTGCTATATAAGTAACAGAATGTTTATTAAAGTAAATACTTTATTTGTAAATTGAGCTTTTTTACTTATAGGAAAAACGATGTTTGCTATATGTTCATAAAAAAATTGTATATTTTTTAAAGTTATACTCTAGTAATATTAGAGTGATATTCATTGCCTCTGCATTTATGCTTGTTTGTCTTGTATAATTCAGAAAATGGTCATTATATATTATCCTGAACTTCTATACATATTGCATGAAATTATTTATAATGCTCTTAGAATTAGAAGACTTTGTATATTGAGCTATAAGTAACAAAACTGAATAGATATGAGAACATCACTTGCCATTCTGCTACTTATGAATTCATTCACTTAGTGCTGTATTAGACAAATGATATAATTCAAGATTATAATCTTGAAGTATTTTGTTAAATATGTTTCTATAAATAATTTAGTGATTGATAAGTAATGTCTGCTAAGATGATTGTAGTTAAATCCGAGAATCTTTTACATATCTAAGTAAAGTTATAATGGCAAAGCAAATCTAACTAAGATATGTTATATTTTCAATTATTTTAGAATATATTTGTAAGTAGTATACATCCACATATAATTTAGATAGAAGCAACTTTCACACATGCCTATGAATAATCAGTTCCCCTCATCAATAAAGTTTTGAAAAATATAGGGGAACACCTATGTTTAGAGCTTAATTTTAAATAAACTATCATGCTTAGTTCTGGAAGTGAACTGTAATTTTATTAATCAATCAGATCTTTAAATCAGTTTGTTATATGTAAAATTTTGAATAATATATCTCAGGGAAGAGAAAATATCTCATTTTTATTGCCCTGTGATAATGAACCACTTTAGTTTAAACAATTGTAACTATTAAATAACATAGCCTTGCAAATGAATGTTGGTTTATTTAAAATTGATTGATGGGGAGTGCTAGCCATTTATAGTGCATGTGTGATAGATGAGTTTGCTTCCATCTAAATTACATATATATCTAAAACAGTATGTGATTTAACATTTACACATATTTAAACTAATGTTATTGCAGGACATTAAAAATGAGATGTTTTCTCTTTCCTGGGATTTATTATTTGAACCACATGTAATAAGCTGATTTAAAGATTTGGCTGTTTAATAAAATCACACTCCATTTTCAAAATTGGCACTGAATGTTGCCAACTATTTATATTTCCAAAATATTTATTGATGAGGAGTGCTAATTATTCATAGCACCAGGGTGAAAAGTAGACACCCCTGCCATATATATATATATATATATATATATGATAAAATAAATTCTACAAGTAATATTTAGATAATTGTCAACTATTACAGTAATATATTTTAGTCAATAAACATCACATGACCCCACTTCTTATGCTTGTGTATAACTGTTGTTAAAACAGGCAAAACTCACTATACATATTGCCACACACAGCAAGCTAGAGTAATCAATGGATGCCAGAAGGCTTGTACATAAAATACCCATCTAGTGCCTACTCATCCAATATCCCCAGACTAGTTTCCAGCATGTGGCCTTCGTCAGTGAGGAGCAGTGCTCTCAGATCCAAGGCTCCTCACTGATGAAGACCACAAGCTAGAAACTAGTCTGGGGATATTGGATGAGTAGGCACTAGATGGGGATTTTATGAACAAGCCTTCTGGCATCCATTGATTACTCTAGCTTGCTGTGTGTGACAATAAGTATAGTGAGTTTTGCCTGTTTTAATATATTTTAGTCTAAAACAATACTTATTACTGTACTAAATCTGGCTTTGATATGATATATCTTTGTCAAACCATGACTAAAGTGAATATTAGCCAATATATTAGCATATTCTCATGCATATAAATGTACATTAAACCAGTGACTGAGTATGATAGATTTGCATGTGTAAATTGATCTATCAGTTGACCATGTTATTGGATTAAACGATCAGCGCTTGCTAAGAGAAATGCTATTAGCTCTCAAATTTATGGAGTTCTTAAAGTTAATATGAGCCACGCTTCTTTTTTCGTTTATTATTATTATTTTCTAGACAAATAATTTTAGCGTCAGATTTAAAAGAATAACCAGATTTTTTCCATGGTCTACAAATACTGAGCTATAAGTGCTAATGCATTTAGCTGTTTTATAAATGAACATACAAGAGCAAATAGCATTCCTTTTAGTAAGCGCTGTTTATTTGAACTAATGACATAGCTAACTGCTAGATCAATTTAATCAAGCAAAAGTGCAAATTTATTATATATTCAGCGACTATTTTAATGTATGGTTATACACATGAGAATAGGCGAATATATTTACTAATATTCACTTTAGTTGTGCTTTGACAAAGAAAGATACACCGTATCGAAAGCCTGACTTATCAAAGTAATAAATATTGCTTTAGATGAAAATTTATTACCGTAACAGTAGATAATTATCTACATCTACATACTCGTGTAGAATTTATTTTATTACATGTTATTTACCGTATATATTTATAAATGTATAAGCTTTAACACCATACGAAAACAGCTAAGCACATACAATTAAAAACGAACTTTATGAAAGCTTTTCTCTATATGGTCTTCGTATATATATATATGTTTACGGTGTATACATATATTATAATTTTTTATATATATATAATAAACTTTAAAAAAAATTTAACATCTTATATTTATATTATTTATTAGAGTAAAGGTATTAAGTAGATAAAAATTTAAATTCCCGAGAACTTGTTTAGAAAATAAAATTACACTATTTTTTATCATATTTTTTACTATTTGAGATGCATTTGTTCTGTTTTCACTCTTTTTAATCCGATAAAAAATATTTCGTTGCAGTTCAGCTTTTATTATCTTGTTAAATTGTTCAATATTTTTTAATTTTGTATTGTAAAAAGCTCATTAAATAGGTCGAATTGGTCTTATAAATACAATACAATTAATAAAATTTGCTTTAAATTTTTTTCAAGTTGTATATATTTTTTTATTAACATGTGAATAGTATTAAATAATGATATCAGAAATTCAGTTTTTTTTTCATGTGTCGTAGCATCGGCCGGGAAACCCGCTAACCCGGGACAACTACTTGTAAGGCAGCTGTGCTGACCTCTCGACCACCGACGCTTGACAGAAATTCAGTTTTTGATTAGATTATAGTAAAATTTCTTTTGAAATTTCAACTAGATCTGTAATGACTTTTTATTTTTAATTAATTTTGATTAACTCGTCATTATAAAAATATATATTTGTAATAAATTTCTGCTTAAAAGACTGAATTATAAAGTATTTGTTTCTCGGTAGCTGTCTTTTTATTTATTTATTTTCCATCAAATATACTGACTTTTTGTGCTGCTTTGTTATGGAGTTTTTTTTATCAGTTAATTTTTTCCTCATAATATTCAGTATTTTAAAAATAATCATTAGCGTTATTTCTTTTTGCTCTTAGATAAAAAATTGTTTTTAATTTTTGACACCAGACATAAAGAGAGATGATACTAATAAAAAAAAAACCAATCGTTATGAAATAATAATTAGCTAATCCAACATTCATCATTATTATTATCAATCATTATCAATCCACTGTAGGATGAAGGTCTCACCAACTTCAGGTCTTTTCCAATTTCCAGCCTCTCTTCTCACATCACCCTTACAGACTTTCTTATTTCATTCATCCATCTCAAATGTGTCGCTTTCTGGGTCTTTTATAATGTCTTGAAATCCAGTTTAAGATTTCAATTGTCCATCTATTATCGTCTCATCTAGCAATATGTCCAGCTAATGCCACTTCAGTCTTTTAATTCTTTCAACGATGTCAGTAACACATGTGCGTTCTCTTACCCACATATTTCATTTTACATCTCTTCTTATTACTCCTAACACTCATCTTTTCATACTTTTTTGAGTTGTCTAAAATCTCTGTATTGCTCTTCTATTAAGTGTCTAAGTTTCAGATCCATAAGTAAGAAATGGTAAAACACATTTATTAAAAAAACATATTTGCTAACACATAGGCATATTTCCTTTTAATATAAAGTTTAAGGATACTAACCAAGATTAATTCTATGATTAATTTCATCCATTATGTTTTCATCTGTAGTAATAATCTTATCAAGGTATTTGTAGTTGTTAACTTCTTCTAACTCATCATAATCAATCTGTATTTTCATCTTATGAGAAAATCCATTGGTCATGACTTTAGTTGTTTTAATCTTTACCTTTAGTACTACTTTCTTACTTTTATCTGATAACTTTTGTAACATTTCCTGAAGCTCTGAAGCATTATTTGCAAAAAAACAAAAAAACTACATCATCTGTATAATCTAAATGACTTAAATAATCTCCATTTACTTTTACTCTTAGCTTCCCATTTAATCCACAAAATACTTCTTGCAGCACTACTGTAAAAAGTTTTGGAGATATGGAGTCACCCTGTCTTACACCTTTCTCAATGTTAACATTCCAAGTATCATTATATAATGTAATTGTTGCTGTTGCATTTTATAAATATTCTTCAGAATATGACAATAACCTGGGTTTGATGATCCAATACTTTAATCACTGAAGAAATGCTTATAGAATCAAATGCCTTTTCATCATCTACAAATCCAAAGCATAATGGCAATCTCTTATTTTTTTTTTTTTTATAACTTCCTTCAATACTTAGATATGATCTACTGTACTAAAATCACTTTTAAACCTCATCTTTTGGTTGGTTGAAATTCAATATTCTTTGTAGACGAGTTGTAAATTGCTTGGTAATAATTTTGTATAAAACTGATAAAAGACTGATAGATATGTAATTTCTAATATCTTGTTTATCACCTTTTTTAAACATTAATATTATTACTAAATTCTTCCAATCATCTGATACATATTTATTATTTAGACATTTGGTATATAACTTTGTCAAACATTTTTCTATTTCTTCACTTGCTTCTTTTAATATATCGATTATAATTCCATCATTACCTGGATATTTTTCCTTTTTATAAATTTAATTATATGTCTCACTTCTTTATTTAAAATTGCAGGCAATTTAGAAGATATAATAGATGTAGGAGGTACTTGTTCTTTATTACTATGTAAATAATTCTTGATAGAACTCACATTTCATAAGGTCATCTCTCTTTTTAGTAATAGTTCAATCTTTTTTCTCAATGCAGACATAAGTTTCCCACCAATACCAAAATGTTGTTTTACACTCACCAACATGCATTAACCAGCATGGAGAGTTTATTGTCTTTTTACCTCTGAGTTGAAGATCAAGAAACAACATGGTCTTTCTTCTCATTTTTCTATAAGGCAGAATGAATGTGTGTGAAACCCAACATTATAAGTATAAAAATATAATTACCGTAAAACGATTCCAAATTGTAATTTGTTTATTATTTTACATTTTTATGCTATTTTTGTTTATGTATTTTTTAAAATGATATTGATATCTAAAAGATAATTTTATATACAAATTATATAATAAAGAAGCACAACAAAAATTAACAAAAATCTAAGCATACAAACAATAACAATAAAAACACCACTCCAATGGCATTAAATTAATTTAGTGATGAAAGCAACTTGATCGCAACAACAACATTATCTATGAAGCCAGTAGCAATATAGTTTTAAATATAATCTATAATGTCAAGCAGTGGATCAAATCACATTATTTTCTCTACAGGTCTAGAAAACAGGGATCAGAACATTTAACCAAATCATGTACTGTTTCAATATTTTAGTATAAAAATATAATAAAATAAATAACCATATTATTTACATATAGAAAATCAATATATCACTTAAATAATAAAAATGGATATTTTTATCATGCATTGCCATTATTTATTTTCTGTCATTTGATTACAAATCAATGTAAATATAAATCATCAAATATCACACAATCACCATTCTTTATGCTTACACAAGCTGTTTTTACAGAGGCAAATCTCTTTTTACAGTAGTGCCACTCAGTATAAGCCATAATAATCAATGTATATAGGAAGTTTGTGTATAAAATTCGTATCTAGTAACTTACTCATCCAATAGTTCCAGATTAGTTTCTAGCTTTTGGCTTTCAACAGTGAAGAGTTTTGAATCTAAGAGCACTACACTTAGATCTTAGGATCTAATGCAATCCTCCAGCAGCCACCTTTTACTTTTTTAACTAACTATAAAGCTTTGAGTCCAAAAATGAAAACACTATAACGTTTTCAAGCTAAGCTCATTAGCTTGTACAGTCATATAGATCTTAGTTCAGCAGCTTTTTGGTTTTTCTGGTTCTTTAAAAACCACAGTCACCATAATGTTATTGGGAAGTATTGGTAATAAAACCATCAAACATCACATGATTACCATTATTTATGCTTACACAACACAAGCTAGAAATTAGTTTGGGGATATTGGATGAGTAGGCACTAGATAGTGATTTTATGCAAAGACATAAAAGGCTATTATAATTCTACTTATGACTCTGTATAATTTATTTTAATGTAGGACAGGGTACTCTTCAAGATTTGTATCTACAAATCTATCAGTTCTAACACCCAAATTTCTTATGACCTCGTGAGCACACACACTCCTGCTCAATTGATTACTCTGGCTTGCACTGAGTGACACTACTGTATGGAAAGTTTTGCCTCTGTAAATATATATCAATGCTAATTATTGTAATATAAATTAGAAATATGAGACTAGCAGATAAAAATAACAGGATAGGATATGCATAGCTCAATTCATTTTTATATTCTATACTTAGTAATATTTAATTTTTCTGAAAATATTAGGGTTAGATAATCTTAAAAAAGATTTAAAATCACTATCATATAATATAAAAAATAAACTGAGATCAATATGAAATACTGAAATGAATAATAAAACTCTGGTTATTAGAATATATAGAATTTTAATTAGTTTGAGATCTGATAAAATAGTTGGATTCAGTGATAGCATAAAGTTTAAACTCTAGTATATTGAATATAAAATCTCTGGGTAATATAAGTAATATACAATATTTGTTCCAATAACGCTTATTGCTTCTGCTAGACAAAAGCTATATACTCAGATGGCCGCCATTATTGCATTTTAATTTGGATTATTATATAACAATAAAAAATAACAACAAATTGGTTAACTACAAAGTTATATTTATTGTTCCATAAATGGGGATATATTAAAACAACATTATATAAATACATTATTTATTTGTAAAAATGGATTTAATAAAAAGGTAATGATAAAATACTTTGAATTGTCTTATAATTATGACAATCTGAATAATGTAGCAAATTTTAAAGAAAACATTTCTTTTTTTTTGTAACTATTAGAAGCATGGTAATATACCAGAAGTTTTTATCACTGTAGTGATAATTTCAGTCTAATATATGTAAATATTTCCATAGGATAATTTTAAATCAAGGCCTGTAATGCATAGGGATGCTTACTGTAGTTGTTCAATAGCTGAACATTATTGCTGATGTTTGATGTATGTGGGTATAATAATGGCCACAGGTAATATTAACGTCCAAACATGACAAAGTCATATTATTATCTCACGAATTGGCCTAGAATGTTCTGCAACATAGAAATCTTGTAAATAACGTTCACTCAGGGCCTCAACCAATCACATATTTGTTCTTGTCCTGCGCATTCACCCAGGGGACATCTTTTAGTTTGGCAATTGTCAGGAATAATTTCCAGCGGCGGAGGATTACCTGAAAATATATAAATACTTTAAATATACTAACATCATTATAGTATTAATAATGAATGTATATACTAATATGGTGAAAAGCAGGTTTTATAATTCTTTGAGTAATGACCAAATAATAAAAAAAAACATTTTCGCCAACTCTAGACTTAAACATTATAGCATTTTTAATATTGATAATTTTATTAACTAAATAATTTTATTAATGAAAATAATATATTATTACTAAATCAAAACAATGTCTCGATACAAATAATTATAAATATTCAATAAATAAATAAATAAATGCAAAAAATAAGCAATACAATTACAAACATTAAAATTTATACCATTGATCTTCGCAATCCCTCTATTTTCAACATCTTGCATTCTAAACTTCAGTTTTCACATTATCCAGAAAACAGATGGATATATATTTTATATACATAATTTGGTTTCCTAACTTAGTTCATAATGAAAAGTAATTAGTATCGTTAAAGTTTAAAAGTAAGTTTTTAAAAATAAATCTTAAAATTATTTTGTTGTTTTAATATACTTTCATTATTGCTAATGTTGTTTTAAAAATAATTAAACAGGAAAATATTTTTATTTTGCCAAAAACATGGTTCATTTACTTAGGATTTTATTTTTAGAAGAATAGTATGAAATGTTTTCCTGAAGATTTGTGATGATGGTATTTTGTTGTATTTATATATTGGACTATTTTCATTATTTAATATTAAGTATTGAATGTCTTTAAAAAAATTAATTTAATTTAAATTTTCCAATTACATTCAACTGTTAATAACAAACATGTTTTAACATTTTCCAGTTACATTCAATTATTAGTAATAACACATAGATTAGTATATGCACAAGGTTTCAAGAGGTATTATTCTCTCTTCTTCAGGTGTTGCTGGTCTGACCAGTGACACTACTAGCATGATAATAAAATCTGGACCCTTAGATTCTTGAATTTTGAACTTTAAGGTAATGATCTATCTAAATAAGCCATCCATACCTATCTATGAAATTTCTAAATTTCTCCACTTTTTCCTAAACAAAGTTGATTAGTGGTTTCTATACATTATGTATAAGCACACTATGGGAAAAGTGGAGAACTCAGAAGGAACATCATAGAAAAGTATATGAAATTTCTACTGACTGTTGCTTTTGACAGTTTGGCCCAGTTGGTTAGACTGTTACCTTAAAGTTCAATATTTCAAGAATCTAAGAGTTGAGGTTTGATTTCCATGCTAGTTCTGTCACGAGTCAGGCCAGAAACACCCGAGGAAGAGAGGAGAATAATACCTTTCAAAACATTGTGCATATACTAACCTGTGTGCTATTACTAAGTTGAATGTAATTGGAAAATTTAAATAAAGTTAAATTTTTTAAAAGATATTCATAACTACAAATATTATAAAGTGTTTAGATAATTGTGAAGGTAAGCTTTTTCTTTAAAATTATTTCATTGTTTTAATATACAAGGACTGACAATTAAGTTTGTGAATTCATCCTAGAAAAAGTACTACATATTTCATTACTGAATATCACTTAAGTCATGTTCATAGTACTTCCCTGAAAATCTATGCACTGATGCCAGCATCTTCCCATTCTTCAAAGCAATTTTGGATCTCTATTTTTATAATGGCCCATCAGATTTGCCATAGTATTATCCTTAATGTCTTAAATGTTATCATAGTATTATCCTTAATGTCTTAAATGTTATCAAAATATCATCCTTACATTATTTCATTTATCTTTGGATTAACAAACATCATTTATTGGCCAGATCAGGTTTTTCCAAGGCATTTATTTTGTTTATTGGTAAAAAAACTTCTGTGGACTTTTGTACATATTTTTCTCATGATAAAATTTACAGTTAAGATTTTTCTATATCTCTATTAATGTTTACTTGATCTACTATGCTTGTCAAAGTCAGCCTATGATTTTGTTATACTATTTGATAAATTTTTGCAATGTTTCAACAGTCCTGCTTATTACTATCGCTATGATCTTTCTCATTAATGATGATTTCTCTCCATCCAAAAAAATGTTTAATCCATTTGTATCTTGTCATTTTCTTCATGGCATTATCAAGATAAATTTAGACTAACATGACCTGATTTTACTTCCTCTCTTGACAGTTTATACAAGAAATTTAATGTTTGTTCATTGTTTTAATTCAACATTTTAATACTAGCATAAAAAGCACATATCTACAACAATAAATGCCACTTAATAAGTCACTACCACACATCAACATAAACACATTGATAACCAAGGATATAAAATCTTACCAGGTTGTTTGTATCATACTGTTAATATAACTGTACGTATCAACTTCACACACTTAATAATCAAACCTTGTATTTTCATTAATTTTAGTGACGTTTTTAATAATAATTAAGCTGAAAATAATTGTATTTTGCCACAAACATTTTTGCTCTTTATTCATTTAGAATAGATATGAGTGAAATGTTAATTGAGGTCCACTGATAGAGTATAAATTTTTTTTAAATGACCATCTGAATTAAGAAAAAATAAAGGCAACTGATGCTACATTACATTTAACACACATATACAGATATTACAAGTGAGAATAAATTCTTAACAATCGAGATGGCTGTGTGTAATTGGGCAAGATAGATGATGGATGGGTCAGATGGAATATGTGCCTTCATTTGAAATGCATAATGACACTTACATCGATTACAAATTCATTATGCCCAATACCACTGCACTATATAAGGGGGCAACAGGTAGCACTAGTTCAATTGATCACAAAGTTTTACAACAGTATTTTTAATAATAGTGATCTTAGATTAAGCCAATTCACATGCGCTTTAAAGATAAATTATAAATGAATACTCTCGATTTTTCCAGACACAAGATATAGTATTTTAGAAAGAATGGAATGAATCCACCCATTCTTTCGACCCAAACGTTTAGGTATGGGCAAATCTTAAGTGTGTGGAAATGAGAGCGTGAAGGTGTTAAACGATCACTTTAAATTACATGTGTTATGTTTGAACGAATGACACTTGCGAAATTTTTACAATTTATGACACATCATTCTTTAGTTGAAATTAAACATATATAATGAGATATTATTTTATGTAGCGCTATGTTTTTTATGTAATAATGATATTAGCGATTAAGCCAATGCACATGCGCTTTAAAGATAAATTATAAACGAATACTCTCGATTTTTCCAGACACAAGATATAGTATTTATGACAAGTGCACAGATTTAAATAGTTTATCATAAAAAATAGTATTTATCACATTGTAAAAAAAAGAAGTAATGTCTGAAACAAGTGCAAAGAAAAAAGAAGCTAAATTTTAATACTGAATGGGAAAATTTTTCTTGATAATGGTGAATGCAAAACGTGTGTGTTATATATGTCATGCAAGGGTGTCTACACAAGTTTTACTAAAGATTTTTCGTTAAAAAGTGAATTATGTCAGCAACAGTTAAAAGAATGTAACTAATCATCAATCATATTTTATTAAACCCATTATAAAATCTAAAGCTGTAATACTTGCATCATTAAGTGTATGTGTTAACAAAACATTAAGAAGACTTTCGTGAGCAATGAAATGATAAAATAAACATTTGTAGAAGCCAGAAATTCATTATTTGATTCCTTCAAGAACAAAAAAAAAAGGAATTTATTTCCACAATTAAAAACGTACAACTTTCTTTCCCGTAGAACAGTCAGGCGTCCGTTGTACAGATTTATAAATTTTACTCGGATTGGACAACTAACTGAAGATGTGAATAAATGCATTTATTTTTCCTGGCAGTTTGATGAATCTTCCAGACATGTTTGATATTCTTAGCTTTCTATTTTTATAAGAATGGTTTTTAAGAATGTGAATATGAAAGAATTATTAACAATATTATCTTTAAACAACTATAATAAGAAAAATTAACAATATTACCTTTAAATAATATTCATTAAGGGTGTAGCCTCAAGCACATGCGTATAAAATGCGATAGTAGGAACCTCTACAGGTCTTAAAACCACAAGCTTACTCATTGGAAGAAAAACAAGACCTGTAGAGGTTCCTACTATCGCATTTTATACGCATGTGCTTGAGGCTACAGCCTTAATAAATATTATTTACGTAATCAATGTCCGTTTAAATAAATTTATAATTACCTTTAAATAACTATAAAAAAAAACACAAAGTGATAACGTTTACTGCTTTTTCAAAAAATAGAAGAGAAAAAATTTATAAAATTGTATCTATGACAAATGATGGGGGCTATTATTAATTGTACATTGCAATATGTAGTTGATGGGACGACATTATGAAGAAATTGCAATTAGTTTATACTTTATAAAAAGCTGCCTACTCACCCAACACCTAAAACAAAATAGGAAGCACAAACTCACAAATTGATAAGCAAGCACTAAACCTGGTGCGTAATGATAAATAATGCAGAATGAAAGGGAAGGCAAACGATATTACAAAAGAGCAATATCTGACCCAAACCAATAATAAAGAAACTCAAAGGTTAGATAAACAAAAAGAATATAAAAAAAACACAGCAATGAATGAAACACAGCTACTCAATAATAGTAAAATAAATAACAATGACTTTAATACACCATAAACATCAAGAATAATAAGCAAGACCAGTACACAAATCATGGAGGAAATAACCAGAGATATATTATAAAATATATCAGTAGAAGTAGAGCAAAAGAGAAAACCAGACCGACTCTCAAATAAGAATATATGTATAAAAAAAGTAAAAAACTGAAGAAATAGATAACGATCAAATTAATCCACTTTGTCAACCAGTTGATTTTTCCGACTTGAAAAAATTGAGCTGGACTATGAAGATGCATCTGAGATGTTATCAATGAACAACAGAGATTAAAATAGCAATACACTCAAACAGAATTATTGTGGTATTTTAGAGCTGCGACATGAAGAATTATTCGTTTAGTCATTAAATTAATTAGGTTATTAAATCAATCACATATTTTAAAATCTACATTAAAAAAAAACAACAAAAAAAAATAAATAAAAAAAGCATTAATGTGAAGAATAATTAAAATGCGTGTTTAAATCAAATTGAGTGTGTGTTTGCATGTGCATATTCAGCATAATCTATTTTAATACATTGTACAGGCTTACACCTGCATTTATATATGTAATATAGTCGGGATTCGAACTCAGACTTTCACACGACCTACAACTCTCAGTGCCATCTTATATTGCTGACTCACCTGATCACACACATGTTGAAAAGATAAATAATCACCAATATACGTATTTCGTGCTAAACCAGCACTCATCAGTTGGTTCAGATTACCATCTTCACACATATATACAATTAGTACTCAGCTTTATATTAAGATAACCAATCTTCATACTTTAATGAGTGCTGGTTTAGCATGAAATACGTATATTGGTGATTATTTATCTTTTCAACATGTGTGTGATCAGGTGAGTCAGCAATACAAGATGGCACTGAGAGTTGTAGGTCGTGTGAAAGTCTGAGTCTGAATCCCGAATATATTACATATATAAATGCAGGTGTAAGCCTGTACAATGTATTAAAATAGATTATGCAGAATATGGACGTGCAAACACACACTCAATTTGATTTAAACACGCATTTTAACTATTCTTCACATTAATGCTTTTCGTATTTTTTTTGTTAAATTGTTTTTTTTTAAATGTAGATTTTAAAATATGTTTTTGATTTAATAACCTAATTAATTTAATGATTAAAAGAATAATTTTTTATGTCGCAGCTCTAATACCACAGTACCTAGAAGTATAATGTTCTCGCTAAAACAATGGACAAGCAAGGGATTTGTGATAGGTTGATAGGGGGACGAGTGTCTATATATGAACACACAAAAAAAAGCACAGAATTGAAAACACTAACGATAATAAAATAAAAAAGTATTATTCAGGCATGGTAAAATATTCCTATATAATCTCAACTCCATTCATTGTACTGTAAATATACACATGAACCAAAGTACGATCTATACAGATGTAAAGAATCTATGTAACCTATTTATTGTGCAATAAAGCCTATTGTTGAAATCTAAAAATCTGCATGCTCTTGATTTAGCAATTTTAGTAGGATAGTGCAAAATACTTAGATTATGCCATTAAAGTATAAAGATGAGCTTTTTCTTTGAAAATTTAAAATTATTTTATTATTTTAATATATTTTCATCAATTGCCTCAGGTTGCTACTAAACCGGAATTCTATTTTAGAATCTTTGTTTATTAAAAAAACAATAAAACGTTTTATTTAAGTTAAACTTTTATGGCTTTTTAATATTTTCATGTAATTATAACAAAGTTACTCAATATCTCCCACAAGATAAAAGAGAAAAATGTTATGGCTAGTTAAATAATAAATAATTATTATTAAAGTAACCAATGTACCATTACTGCTTCTACAGATGCTAATACAAAAAATAAGAAAAATAAATAGAAAAAAAAAGTTTTGTCTGTTACTGAGTTAAGGTATCTTAATTTTGGGAAAGTCATAACTTTAAAAAGCAATGGTGACAAAATATTACATGGAAATCAATAGTTAGCTACAATGATATTTACCTACTGGGAAGTTTATTTGAAATTCACAAAAATGCATAAAGTCAGATTGACTTTAGATCAACATGGGTGTGACAAGAATCTCGGCCTCAGGGTAGCCTTTGAGCGTTCCATCATCAGATTTTCAGTTGGATGGACGATTGAAGAGTTGGAGTGTGGAGTGGATTGAAGCCTGTCCATTAAAGTATGAAGATTGGCTATCTTAATATATATCTGAGCACTTATTGCATATATGTGTGGAGATGATAATCTGGACCAACTGATGATTGCTGGTTTAGCATGAAATACAAATATTGGTGATTATTTATCTTTTCAACTTATATGTGTTCAATTGTATCAGTGATATGAGATAGAGTGGTGGGTGGTGTGAAAGTCTGTGTTTATATACTCTATATATTATATATATTGATACAGGTATATAATAAGCCTGTATATCAGTTATAAATGATTAAAGTACTATATCTGTTTGCATTTGTATATATTGTCTTAATTAACATTTTGTCTTACTTTTTTGATCCATCTCTATTACCGAGACATTACTTTTATTTTCTCAATCATATATCATTGTTAAAATCATCGTCTAATATTAAAAATGTTTAACATAGTTTGAATTCTTTTAAAATCATCTGGAGAACTTATATATAAATGAACTGCTAGGAATATTGTTGGATATGTATTGTAAATGAGAAATATAATTAACTAACTCAAGTGAAAGTATAACTACTATGAATTAATAAATGACTTAATAACTGCAATACTCATTTAGTAGTTTAAATCCTAATTCAGTGATGGCTATGTAGGATTAAAGCTAAGTAATATTTACTAAGGCTGTAACATCAAGAATGTGCGCGTAACAATGCGATAGTAGGGACCTCTACAAGTCTAAACCACAAGCTTATGTTTTGGAAGAAAACAAAATCCATATAGAACAAGTTTGAAAAGAGTTTATGGACAGAGCACAACTGAAGAAGAAATCGATTCAGTTATACTGAATGCTCATCGCTATTATTATAAGATTATTGCTTTATAGAAAGCGCACGAAAGAAGCATTACATTTGAATTCAATGCATTTTAATAGTCATTTATAAAGTTATATAATATATTTCATTTTAAAAATTATTTATAGTATATATCTTTGAGAAAATAAATTCATTATCTTAACTATCCTATAAAACTAATTATTTTATGTTTGATAAGACAATTATAGTGATATCTAGAGATTAAAGAGTTTTGAAAAGTGATGGTATAATCTAAATTAGATGAAATAAATTGGTAAGTAAGGGTTACAAAACATGATTTTCTGATATTTGGTGGCCATAGTTCTAATCTTAATACGATGTATTGTACCGGTCAAAAAGAAGCCAACACATCAACAAACCCAAACTCAAAGTCGGATTCAAACTCAGGCGAACCAAACTGAATTCAAACCCAACTCACGAGCTCAGATCAAATCAATGGATGACATATATCGACGGTACATGACTATGCGCCAAGGAACTAGCTCAACGGATGATGATGATTAATGAGACTCCTGATCTAACTCTAATAAAGTATAATAAAATAACTAACAATCTTTATAAGTCAACTCATATATATATATATGTTCGGGTTGCCAATACAGACAGTGAGCATTAATATTAAAATAATTTGAATAAGAAAGAAAGTTTAAAAAAAACCCAAATGTGTTAATAAAATGTTTAATAATAATTATAATTTTGTTCAACTTTTAGATTGTGATTACATAGATTACCTCTAGTCTTTAAACAGAATTTATATTTTCAACAAGAATGGCAGTCCTTATTATATGCCAATACTATTACGCAATATTATATGATAAATATATGTCTATGCCCCCGACAAGAAAATAAAGGTAGATAATGGTATTTGGCTATGACTGAAATTATTATTCTGATTCTAAAGGAAAGAATGTGAGATTTATTTTCACATTCGCAAATCAATTCACAAAGAGCAAGATACGTATTTAGGGCATAACTTTAATATTTAATAGAAAACTTATTTAATTATAAATAAACATGAATTTGTTCGACTTTAATAAAATCAATTCATCACGATTTACGAGCATGAGAGCGGGCTTTACTGGAACTGAAAAATAAACAGTACTGACGACTTATGAGCTATAAGAATAAATATGAAAAATAATGGCTTATCTGTGATTTGAGAAAATAGCAGGGCTGCTTGTATTTGACAAGTCTTCGATGCCCTATATGAAGGATCCATAGAACACAGGGAAAACCAGGTCGGGTCGTAGCCTCGAACCTTTGGTGTTCCAAATATAAAACGAGCAAGTGGAGGAAGTGCTTTCTTCCTAGATAATTAAACTAATAGAAATATCACCGAGGACAAGCCTATGAAACAGGAGATGGCTCGCGTCAGCAACGTTCGGAAAATGATGACTTGGTAATCATCGTATTTAAATAATAATACCCAATTTATATAAAGAGTGCTCTACGTGATGACCTGATCAAGTTAAATTAAAGTCAAACGTGCTTTAATCAAAAAGTATTTAATGCAATTAGAAATTATATTAATTATGCCCTAAATCCCATGCCCTTTCTGAATATTACTAGAAAGTATAAAATTTGAATTAGAATATATATTCATTTAATTCCTTTATCAACCTTTTTGTGAAACAATAAATTAATGTGAATAAATAACTATTATAAATTCAGTAAAGTGGCCGGGAGCATAGGTTAAAAATTGAGCTAATAATTTGTTGTTATTAGCCATTAATAAAATAGCAAAAATTGTACAAATCATTCAACTCGATAATTAATAGAACTGTATCAAAATAGTTCTAGTGGGTAAGAATTACTGTAAAAATAAATATAATATTATTTAACAAGGCAAATGCAACGAAGGAAATTATTATCGAGTTGAAGTTATTATTGGCATATAATAAAAAATAAACAACATTAATAAATCACACAATAAATATATATAATATAATAAATGAACCGCCATCGTAAGAAAAGAGAAAGTTAAATATTAAATTTAAAGACTAGAGATTAAGATAGAGAATTACTACATAATTTAAAATAACATTAACAAAAAGACAATTTTACAGTAGATAGCTTAAAGATGTTTTAATTTAAAGTTCAGAACTGGCCAGGTTCAAAAGGAAATATATTACCATTTCTTCATGGTTGACTTCTGAGTTTCCACAAGGCAGAGTCCAGTTGGATGAAACGTATGCGCGCATTTTGAAAATTATGTGAATAGCATTTTGATGGATTTCTCTAAGGTTTTGGCAGCTTACGATTGGTATATATATTTTTATATTACAGCCACATTGAAGATTTTCAGGAGACTTAAGGAACCATAGTCAGACTCTTGAAGTTAAGCCCCCCCACCATGGTAGAAACACTATTTTACTTCATAATTTAACTGGGCGGCTTCTTCTCTAATGAAATATATATGGCTTCTCTTAATGAGGAATAATAGCTGCTTGGAAACTTTTCCTGGGCTCTTTATACTGTATCTGATGCCTTTAGGCTAAATCAATCTTACAAAAAATTTACTAGTTGTTTTTAGATACATTCCTTCGATAAGGCTTTCAAACTCATTAACTTGAATTCATTTTCTAATTAGAAAATGAATTTTTAACATCAGAAAATGATTTTAATTAGGATCGTCCTAACATTTTAAAGACTTATCTATTTCTAATTAATAAAAACTTTAACCATTGTTTTGGAAAGAGAAAATCTGAAAGCTTATCGAAAGAATGTGGCTTTTAATCACTAAAAATTTAACATATTATTTAAAAGTAAAATAAACATTCCAGACGCAATGAAACTTTCGAACAATTATATATATTTAAACATTTATAAATATATATACACGCACAATCCACGCAGTTATAATATATATAAATTCATGAATAATTCTAACATGAATTTATTAATAGAAATGATTAGTTTAAATCTCAAATGAGTTAATTTTAACACACATTTATAATAGTTTTTCTTTAAGGAAACTAGCGTGGACTGAACGCATAAAGCCCCATTGCATCGGAAATTCAAAGTTAGTACAAGGGTTTGAAGTTGGCTACATGTGAAAGATCATGAAGCTAGGATCGAACTTAGATCCCACTGCTTCAGTATATTATATGATGTGTATATTGCGTGAAACACAATTCTGTAGAACCCTAATGTATTAATGTTGGAAGCATACTGATTAGACTTCTACAATTAAATATAACACAGCTATGAAATAAATATGGAGACTTTAATTGGAGAAAGTATTTATTCAAATTATGGAAACGCTATAAGTCATAAAAAAAGAAAATAGAAAATGAGTAATAAAATATGCAAATGATATCTTGAAAACAAAAAAAAAAGAAAAAAAAAAAGAGAAACGATTAAAATATGCAAACAAATATAAAAGTAGCATTGAAATTTTTACATGATAGTAGTCAGTGCTTGCAAATTTTCAAACGTTAATGGACAGGCTTCAATCTTCTTTATATTCGAACTTTTCAGCCTTCCATATTATTGAAAATCTGAAGAGATGATGGTCCAGACCAACTGATGAGTGCTGCTTTTGCATGAAATAAGTGTACTCTAAATCATTTATCCCATATGTATATGATCATGTGTATTAGTTGTATACGATAGAGTGGAAGATTGAAGAGTGCTTAAAAGTCTGCATTTAAATCATCTCTAATTACATTTAGCTTAAGTATATGTACTATAATTATATTTAAATTGTTAGTAGTCAGTGAACTGAAAGAGAAATTAGAAAATAAAATATTGAAGCATCACACAAACATATGAGAAATAAAATAGAAAAATTTCAGGAACAAATGAGAAATTATGTATAAATAACTATACAGCATCCATGAAAATTGCAAATAGTGATTAAAGAGAAAGTAAAAGGGAAGATAGGAGGTATTCAAAATCATGTGAAAAAGGAGTAAAATATTTAATAGAAAATATACTAGAAATATAACGTGGATTACAAAAACATGTAAAAGTTTTTAAATAAAACTAGATATTTGAGAAAACAAAAGAGAGGTCGGTAAATGTTAAAAAAGTTATAAGATAAAAAAAAAAGCTTTATATAGAATATTACTTTTTGTCCTCATATTCAAATATAGATGCTGGAGGTAAACAGGCACTAAATAGCAATAACTAGATTTCAAGAAAAAATGGATTAATAGATTTAAATATTGTGCAACAGTGAAATACTTTTCATTTTCAAAACTTCATTTACAACTTAAAAATATTAAAAGAAAATTAATTGGAAAGCATTTCCTAAACAATTGATATTTAATAAAAAAATAAAGATTAAATATAAACTTCAACTCTAAAAGTTAAAGAACATACTACATAAGAAAGTGATTAACACAGAAGCAAAACTGTCCATACAGTAGCAGCACCCAATGCAAGCCAAAGACACCAAAATATATAGATGCTGAACTAAGTTATGATCTATATGATTATACAAGCAAATAAACTTGAATTGAAAGCATTATTGTGTTTTCATTTTGAATTCAAAGTTTTATATCTAACTAAAATAGTAAAATATGTCTGCTGGATAGTTGTATTAGATCCTAAGATCTAGATGCAGTGCTCTAAGATCTAAGATTTCTCACAGATGAAAGCCACAGCTAGAAATTAATCTAGGGATGTTGGATGAGTAACTTATTGCATCTGTCAATTAGTCTAGCTTGCACTGAGAGCTGCTACTGTATGCAAAGTTTTGCTTCTGTGTCAACAGCTTGAAAAAGCATAGGGAATGATGATTATATTATGTTTAGTTATTTAATAAGAAAGTAATATTGGTTTGGGAGAATTCTTAGAGTCCAAGATTAAATAATGTTGCAAATATTTTATATCAAGAAGAAAGTAAAATTTCTTTTAGCATATATATAAAAAGTAAGATATTTCAAGAGGACATTGGTGAAAATTCAACAAAATATTTCAATAATTTAGAAGAGTTTCTTTACAATTTTACTAAAAAAAGATAAAGATGATAGTGATATCTAATTATTTGTATTAGGCATCTAAAAGTAATAAAATTTTTTATTTTCAAAACAAAAAGTGTATAGATTTCATATCCTATTATATAATAACTGAAACACAGGCTTATTATATACCTGTGTCTATATATCTAATATATAGGGTATATGAGCACAGAATTTCACACAACCCACCACTCTCCATACTATCTCATAACACTGATACACTTGAACACATATATGTTGAAAAGACCAACTGATGATAGCTGGTTTAGCATGAAATACGTATATTGGTGATTATTTATCTTTCCAACATATATGTGTTCAAGTGTATTAGTGTTATGAGATAGTGTGGAGAATGGTGAGTTGTGCGAAAATATTCTATTATATTAAATAATTTTTGGATGAAGAATACCAAAATAGAATTCAATATCAGAAGTCTCAAAAAAGATATAAAAATGGAATGAAGACAAATGTATTCAAATCTCTCAATGATAATTATCTAATTTAAAATTTTTACCATTTCTACTAACAAAAGAATAAATAATCTGCATTGTGAGGCATAATATGTTATCCAGTAACACACATTCTAATCTGCAGATAGAGGAACTATTGAAGAAATTACAAAATTATTATCTATAATGGATATAAGTGAAAGTCAAAAATGAACATCTACTAAGGCCAAAAAATATAAGATCTTGAATATGTTGCAATAATAATTCCAGCAATGTATCCATAAATAGATGAATAGAAATCATGTGTCAAACTGTTATACTTATAAACGAAAATAAATTCCCAAATAAGGTATATACTCTTAAAAATAAAAAAAAGTGATTAAAAATGTTAAACAAAATCAATATACAAAATAAAGTACATTAGGATGCAATTTTTCAAAATTGAAAAAATATTAAAGTTATATAAAGATTAAGAAACTTCATCTCAGAAAACGTAAAAATTTTCTAAGTTTCTTATTACAGAATTAGATATGAGTTTTTCAATCACGAATAATTATTGTAACTGTGAAAACAAAAAGATTCTGTATCACTTTACTGTAGAAATCTGGATGTTTGTAATAACATCACGAATCAGTAAACGTTTATGAAAAATTGTACAATTTGCAAAATAATCACTATAAAATAATTAAAAAATATAAGGTTGCTTTCATATTTGAAGAAGATATAGGTATTTAAAGATCCTATAAATTCTAAAAATCTAAAATATTTTGTTAAAATAATGAGTTATACAGATAATATAATGACAGTGATAGTTGTGTTTCTATTCATATCGTTTTTATTATGAAAGAAAGGTTAAATATAATCATAATTTTCTATGCTTATACAAGTTATTTTAACAGTGATGTGATGTGACTTCTCCTTATACAGAGTCAGAAATCTCTCAGCAACTATGCCTAAAAAAACCTGTTGACCACTTTACTATTACTTCTGCTCCATCCCATTTCCACAATGTAATCTTTGTCAACTCCATGGCCTTTATATCTAAATCCCCCTTATCTTTTGCCAAACCTAGCATAAAAACCAATAACCCACTTTATGTATAATCACTTTGTTTATATTTATCCTTACATAACTTTATTATTTGTACCTTTCTGCTGCCTGATATTTACATTCAATTAACATGCCTAATATTTTCTCTGTCTTCCTTATCCAATTTGCAGACTAAATCACTCACATTTTCCCATTTACATGTATATTCCCTTGTTGCTAAAGATTCTGTTGGAGTCTTAAACAGTAAAGTACCTTCCTTACTATTACCATAAATTAATTTACACCCAATATTCTGTTTAATATATATATATATTGCTAAGACTACTAATATATGATATGGCTAAAGATATCTCAGCCCCATATAGCTATTTGAGTTGAATAGCTGGGTTTAAAGACATGTAGGTGTCTGAAAATTTCAGATTTTTCACTCAATAGATAACTTTTAGATAAATGCTGGCTTTGGGTTGGTATTTTTAGATCTAGTGTCTGAAACTACCCTAGCGCCTCTCTGAGGAGTGACAAAGCATGAAATCATGGTCAGAGGTTAGGGGGGGGGGTTACTGACCGAGATATTTTAAATGATTTTTCTGGCTAAGCATTTATCACAAAGCTTGTTGAGCAATTGGCAAATGCTCATTGTTTATATCTTATAAGCTTAAGAGAATTAGGTCATGTGATCTATGACTCTTTTATATATATATATATATAAACTTTTTATTCTCCATAGAATAATCTATGACTCTTTTATATATATATATATATAAACTTTTTATTCTCCATACAAGTTCTCCATCTCTCTAACTTCTATTCTTTATTAATGCATCTATTCTACTATCCCATTTCTTACCACTATAACACTCAACAATTCTCCTAACATAATCATCCCATCTTTTGTACAAGTCCACTGTAATAAATTCTTTATCCAAATCTTCTGCATATTACATTATCTTTTTCATCCATTTTGTTGCCTGCCCTTTACTCATAACTCCATTAAATACTATTTTGGCTATTCTTTTAATATCCATAAACTGCAATCTACTGAACATTTTCATTTTGCTTTTTGCATCTCTCATATAAAAATTTGACCATTCCATTTCCCCTTGAATTTCTTACTTTGCCATCTGCATCCAATGCATGTCTTCCTACTTCTCTTTGTACTTTTTCTAAGTAATCCAATACCCCTTTACTAACATATAACGCATCATTACTACATGTTAACCCTGCTACTTCCTTCCATATAATTCTAGCTACATCATATTTATTATATATGAAAACAGTGTTTATTTCTTTATTAATCCCTTTCTTTTCTTTGCTTCATTTATCAATTTTTCTCACATTCATCCAAGCAATTTCTTTGATTACTTAAAATGATTCCCAAATAGTTATATCTATTCACCACACAACATATTATTTTCAAGTTTTTTTGTCTTTTTTTTGTATATTAATTAATTTTACAAACTATTGTTTAAAAAGTAATAATTTCTGAAATTATTTTTTTAATGGTATCTTTATTTTTTTACCTATTTGTACTATGAATTATCAGTTAAAGTGATTGATTTCATTATAAAGTTGTGTTTTAAGAGATTTGTAGATGATCCCAGTGAAATTATTTACTAATAATTTAAGTATTAGACATGTATATTTTCTTTTAACCACAGTAGCAGTTTTTGAATCCTTGCAACCCTAAAGCTAATTTCAGACAATAATGGTATTTACAATATGTAGTGTGAGTATCTATTTGGATATTTAGATAGTTGTCTGTAGAATTATTTTTATGGTGCCAAGATAAACATCATATTTAAAGTCCATATACTTCACTATATAAATTTGTTCATGATAATTAATTTATTGATAGTCAGTATTCTCGAAGTGCCTGATGATATCTAAGAACATTGAAGATTATCAGCACTGATATCATGGCCGCATCATCTTTTATATTTGTTATTGCAGATATTTTAGCACTTAAATATGTATGTTAAGTTGAAATATTGATGATTACTTTTTAATATACCATAAGTTTAACATTGGCTAGATGATTAGCCTAGTTTCTATAGAATACCTTTTTTATTTCCAGTCACAATAGGTGAATGTTGACTATTAATGATTATAACAGATGAGATTATATTTATAACTTATTTATTGTTTATTATTTACTTCCAATGCTGATTTCTGCACATGCACAGTGATTGTGTTTGAGACGATGCTGATTGGTATCACACCCAATATACATCATCTCCATCAAACTTCCGTACCATTACAATATATTAAAACAGAAAATATAAACAGCTAATTGATAATACATGTATAAATTTAATATATCCAACCATGCAGGCTTATAAATAAATAATTGATTATTTAAGAACAATTAAACAAACTATCCACAACATAATAATTTAATATATATATTTAAACCTAAATGCCAACAGCTAAATGGTAATACATATATAAATTCAATACATTCAGCCATGCATGCTTACAAAAGTAATATATACATATATTAAATACACTCAGATATGAATACTTACAAATACCAATAAATAATTAGTCCTTTATAACTATTAAACCACCAACATATAATAATTTAATATACATTTACAGATATATAAACTAAAAAAGCCAACAGCTAAATGATAATACATATATAAAATCAATTCACTTAGCCATGCATGCTACCAAATACCAATAAATATTTCACAACCAGAATCAACACATTATTAAGACTGGGTGTATTCAATTTATACGTATTACCATTTTGCTGTGGTTATTTTTTAATTTAATATATATATAAAAGTATTGTATAATGGATGATCTTATATGATTGCTCTTAAATGATTATTATTAATCTACTTTTTTATATTTAATTCTTTGTCTGATTTATAGTAAGCTGAAAAAGTTCTTGGTAATTGTAAATTTTATTTCTTTTGTTTAAAAAAAAAAGACGGACAGAAAATGAATCAATCCATTTTCTAGCGATATTAAATTTCGCTTTAGTTGTAGTTGTGAAATATTTATTGCCATTTGTAAGAATGAGTGCATGGATATATTGAACTTAAATTCATAGTTGTACTTCAAGCAGGCAAAGGAAATACCAAAGACATTATGGATCATGACAAAAACCGCAATAAAATTCTTTACTAAACGTTAATACTTATTTAAAAACAAATCAAAATCATACCATTTGTCTTAAGAAAGCTACACAAGCTATAATTAATAAATCCAGATTGATAAAAAAATTAAATATTCCTAGGATAAATGCTTAGTTACAAATAACGTTGTAGATTTAATTAGATAACAGTGGAGAAAACATTTAATGATGTTATCTATCAGAGTAATGTATTGTATTCCAATAAATAGAAAAGTTACTAGAGTACCTTTTTAAGAAGATTTTCCATTAGTAACCATTCGTTTTTTAAATGTTGTAAAGTTTATAGATAAAACAGGCAAAACTCACTATATGTATCTCCACACACAGCAAGTTAGAGTAATCAATGGACGCCAGAAGGCTTGTGCATAAAATCCCCATCTAGTGCCTACTCATCCAATATCCCCAGACTAGTTTCTGGCTTGTGGCCTTCATCAGTGAGGAGCCTTGGATCTGAAAGCACTGCACCTAGATCTTAGGATCTAATGCAACCCTCCGAGAAACCACCTTTTATCTCCATTTAACTACAAAATTATGTGTCTTAAACTGAAAACACCTTAATGTTTTCAATCCAAGCCCATTAGTGTATATAGTCATATGGGTCTGAACCCAGTTCAGTACCCATACATTTTGGTGTCTTTGGTTCTTTAATAACCATATCTACCACTATCCTATTAGACAGGATTGGAGGGTTGCATTAGATCCTAAGATCTAGGTGCAGTGCTCTCAGATCCAAGGCTCCTCACTGATGAAGACCACAAGCCAGAAACTAGTCTGGGGATATTGGATGAGTAGGCACTAGATGGGGGATTTTATGCAAAGCCTTCTGGTGTCCATTGATTATTTTAGCTTGCTGTGTGTGGCAATACCTATAGTGAGTTTTGCCTATTTTAACAACAGTTATACACAAGCATAAGAGGTGGTGGTCATGTGATGTTTATTGGCTTAAAAGTTTATAGATGATTGACTCCCAAACAAAGCAAATAAGTAAATTTTGCATAGTATTGATTGTTTGAACTATTTTGAATTTATTTAAATTACTACATCAACATACTCATGTAACACCACAAGCACTTCAAATTAAGCCTTTCATTAAGCCCCTGATTAAGTCTATTACGGATAATTAAAAGCTTTTAAACTTTTGCACAGAAAATTACAAATATCATAAAAGTTTGAGAAATATTTACTTTTTATTTCAGATTTAAATACTACTTTAAACTTTATTTAGCTGATCTTCAAAGTCATTCTAAGTAAAAATCTGATTTTGAGACTTTGAAAGTACTTATTTTTGTTTGATTGTATTGATTTTTGAAGCGATCAGTTTTCTGAAAAACTTCTTAAAAAGATTATTAAAACAATTACTAAATAAGATTACAAGGAATAAAAAAAATGATTATGTATAAATAAATGAAAATGTATTGCAAATTAGTTTATGTATTTTTAAAGAATATAAGATAAAATTTAATAGAGTAATACAATTTTCATATAGCTCCATTAGAATAACACACACAGTAAGTCCGCGTTACCATTTCAATCTTAAGTTTGTAAGCTCACAAGTTTAATTTACAAGAAACAAATTACCTTTTTGTTTAATAGAAAATTAATTAATTAGATAATTAAAAATATTCTCATAGCATGAAAAGTTTTAGAAACTATAATTCATATGTCAAAAGCGTTGACCGGGAAGCGAACGCGGGCCAGCTGCTTGGAAGGCAGCTATGCTAACCACTAAGCCGTCAACGCTTAGAAACTATAATTCATCTCTAATATTTTTGAGGGTTTCCAAAAGCTCAGTAATACGCATTCCCCTAATAGGCGTAGAAATCTGACAAGTTAATAACTGCACTACACTTTGATCTTAGCCAAAAGGTCGAGAAGCGATAAAATAACTGTACTATACATGAAAGATTAAACTGAAATCCAAATAAATCAGCAGAAAAAACGAACCGCTCTTATATTTCTTTAGAGTTTAAAATATATTTTAAATATTTGTGTAAGTACTTGCTTTAAAAAAAAATCAATCAATTTTTTAAATAGTTTAAAAAAAAGAGCCTACGTTTTACAATTTAAATGTTCTATCAAATGACCAAAACTTTGAATATAAAAAAAGTTACAATGAGAAAACATTCATAAATTAATTTAATTCCATTATTTATATGAGATGGTTTTAGAAACATATATTCTATAGTATTTGAAAGACATTAGCCTATATATTTCAGCTTTTGTATTTTATTCTAAATTTTGGAGCAAATATTATATTATATATAGTAATGTAACATATATTTTGATGGAAAGTCAAGGCCATCACACATTTAATAAGATGCTTTGATAACATGATCAATATCTGCATTATATTAAACTGAAAATCTTGGAATATTTTCACAAAGATTTTGCATCAATGTTTGTGCTGATAATTTAAGATTTACTTATCAAAACTATTTTGCTAGAGAGGTGTTCTTAGGTTTGTAAAAGGGGAAATATTGGCACTCTGTTCTAAAAAAAATGTGGCACAACTCTATTTAAGTGATTGTATGATTTACTTATGGTACTATAAAAAGTAAAATGTCACTCTATCTTTAATAATAAATTGAATAAGTTTAATGATATATAATTTTTATTATATCATTTAATAGCAAGTTTGACTTAATGAAAGCATTTATATATTATAATGCCCATAAATTTGAGAGATAAATCAGAAACTAAAGAAGGGAGAGATTTCCCACATGAAACCTATTAAGCAAAAAAAAACTAGAGGAAAAAAAAGACTCAATACTTATGAAAAATTTCTTCATGATTAATTATACTTCTTAATAACTATAATACAATCATATCAACTTGTTTCAAAACTGACATAGTTTTTCCCAATGACAAAAAGATTAATTCCAGAAAAATAATATCTCGAATTTTTTAAAATAATGGACAATAAAATACAGTGATAATGTTAAACCTTGACAAGATTCTTTTGATTTTAAATATAGAAGATATATATTTTTAAAGTTTTTAGTTGATGTAAAATATTATTTATACAGATAATTAGTAGATGTATCTTTGACAAAGCATGACTAAAGTGAATATTAGCACATGTATTAGCATATTCTCACATAAATGTACATTAAACTAGTGACTGAGTATAATAGATTTGCATGTGTAAATTGATCTATCAGTTGACCATAGATTATAATAGATTGCTTCAGCAGCTAAAATTTTGAAGATTTAGTTGGCAAATAATTGAAGATTTATGTTATCAAATGCAGAATAGAAATCCAATTGAATAGTTATCATTTATGTTCCTTTCCATGTGGAATCACTTTATGCAACATAAGTGTGTATGCTGCACTTTCTGCCCTATAAAATAATAGATAGACTTAGTTTGTTAGTAAAAATGAGGTATAACTTCATATTAACATTCTTGATTGAGACAGGTTGGAAATTAGAGAGATAGGATAATTTTAATTATCAATATTAATTGATAAAATTACTGCATTTTTATTGATAGAAATTGGTTCACTATTATTAGTTCCTATGGAAGTTATACGTTTTTCTTGAAAAATTAAATTAAACATGTAAATATTGTGAAATTTTCAAAAGTTACATGAGCTGAAAAATGACAACTGATTCAACCTGGCAACAAAATTTAGTTAGTTAGTAGATAATAATAAAAATAATAATGTATTGATATTGATTTAGGTGGCTAAAATGAAGTGATTATTTCAATTTTTATTTATGGCAAGCAGTTCTCTACTTTAATGCTCTCAATAGAATGCATAAAACAATGAATGATTACCAGATACAACTGCATTTAAATCATCATTTCCAGACTTATTTCTGACTGATGATAATGCCAATAGACACTAGAATAGACAGCTTCTCATTTCATTGCATATTGAATGATCTGGAGTGATTTGACTTCATGCAGTTTTATTATAAACAGGCAAAAACTCCCATATAGTAGTGCCACCTTGTGCTAACCAGAGTAATCAATAGATGCCAGAAGGCTTGTGCATAAAATCCCTATCTAGTGCCTAATCATCCAATATCCTCAGACTAGTCTAGTCTGGGGATATTGGATGAAATTGTGCTAACCAGAGTAATCAATGGATGCCAGAAGGCTTGTGCATAAAATCCCTATCTAGTAAACTTCATATAAATACTTATTTTTCAACAGTATTGTTGTTAGAGTTATTTATTCACTAAGGATTTTTATTACAATTAATCACTTTTTCTATAGATGCTATTAATGATATTTTAAAAAATTTATTTGAAGATCATACAACATTTTTTAATCAGCATAATCAATTGCCGAATATCTTAAACTTTTATATGCTGTATATTATTTATGTATTCAAAACTTTACTAACTACTTTACATAATTTAAAATTCATACTATTACTGCATCCTTTAAATCTTTTTGTTAAGCTACCTTATAAAATGAACAAAACTTAGGCATTATATTATAAAGCATTAAATCTTATTAGATGATTTAAATTTCACAAGTCTATATAACATCTATTTTAAGATTGTAAAGATGAATACAACAAATTTAAAATTAATTTACTATTAATTAGTCATAAAGCATTTAATAAATTTAATAAATTGGTTTTATAACAATATAATATTATTAAATGAATTTAAACTCAGTATAGAACCTATATTCTAATGTCTCAACAAGAAGATAAAATATGGTTTAAAGTTTTGTGTCATTCCAAGAGAGCCAATGATCTATCTAGGTTCAACATAAAATATCCTTCTCATGATCATTCTGAAGTAGCATATATTAGTATGCACACTGGGCTTCCTGTCATTAGACTCCTGGGTAATGACAGCAAGCTATGAAATTGCACAATAATATTCTTAATATAAACTTTTACACTATTGTGGGGCATAGTTGCATCAAGACTACAGCTGAAAGAGGCCTGGGCTCTCCAAGCAAAAACTACTACCAGTGTTGGCAATCATAGAATACTTCAAATGCCAGATATACTTTCTACAGAGAAATTTTCTTTTAGATGAGGGAATATAACAAAATTACTTCAACTTAACATTAAATATATATCAGAATAAAAAACATCTACAAATCAATTATTATGCAAAATGTTGATATAATTGTTCCCCAAGAGGTCATTTTTAAAATAATGTATATCTTTTTTATATTGCTGAATTTATATTGAACATTGTTTCAAACCATTTTGCAAAGCAAACAGCTTCCATTGAACACATAGTAGAACCATGAACTACATCATATTATATTCCAAGTCCCTCACTTTCAAATGTTTACAGTATATAATAGTTCATGCTTTGTTGATAAATATTGCTTAGATCAGGTTACATATTGTTTATTGAATTGAAAATATACAGTACTTTTGAATATACACATATATAAAACGTAGCAAATTCTTCATACAGTAGTGCCACCAAGTGAAAGCCTTATAATTAATGGATGCTAGAAGGTTTGAGTATAAAATCTCTATCTAGTGCCTACTCATCTAATATCTCCAGATTAAAGTCTAGCTTGTGGCATTCATCAGTGAGGAGCCTTGGATTTGAGAGCACTTTCTTAGATAGAGATTTTATGCTCAAACCTTTTTGCATCCATTGATTATGAAGGCTTTCACTTGGTGGCACTACTGTATGGAGAGTTTGCTACTGTTATTAACAGTCTGTATAAATGGTCATATGATGTTGTAATGGTTTTACACATACATATATTTATAATCCAAAGACCTTTTTATATGTATGGTATGCATATGTAAATTAAGATTATAGTATAAATGATATTAAAATAATAATAATGTCTTTATTAATAATAAATTGAGGGGACACATCATGCAGTAAGAACAAAAGAAAAAAGCCCATATTTTTATTCTTAAATAAGATAGTGAAATGTCTGACTTTTATTGCTATTAAA
Source organism: Epiperipatus broadwayi (assembly GCA_028023455.1). Classification (NCBI taxonomy): domain Eukaryota; kingdom Metazoa; phylum Onychophora; class Udeonychophora; order Euonychophora; family Peripatidae; genus Epiperipatus; species Epiperipatus broadwayi. The sequence continues at coordinate 31,624 of JAQFVV010014035.1, forward strand.
TATATGTTCTAGGTAATATATATATATATTCAATAACTTTTGTGTCTCATAAAAGTGTTTTAGTGGTCTTGATATTAAGAAATTAGGAATTTTTTTCAAAACTCATGTCAACTTTTGGTAAAATTTTGTAAAACTTTTAGCATTATGCTTAGAAAATATCTTTATTTTGCAAAATATTGCATATCATGTTCAGAAAGAATAATAAAGTAAGAATAAAATGTGCTTTCAACATAAACTGAAAAAATTAATAAACATAACTATGTATGGAATTCCTAAATGGCAACTGGCATCTTGTAAAATTTATTTACAAAATTTTTTTTTTTTAAAAAATGTGACTCCATGTGCAGAAAAAAAAAATAGCTGTTTGAAAATCATACAATTTGTGGAATTTTAATGGACTTTTGTTTATTTATTAACATTTTTCTTTGGATAGTTTATAAATAAAGTCATGTAGTTAAATATAACATTGTTCATGATTCCACTGTAGTTCAAATGATAATGAAATTACAATTTGGATAGATAATTTTTATATATGTAATATTTATAAGCCTCCCAATACAAATTAACCATATGATCCTCTTCCAGACTTTTATACTTTCTGTATTTATAAGAAACTTCAATTCTTACAGTAGGCTTCAGGGATATGAAAATGAGGATTAAGCTGGGTGCCAATTTTTAAATATATAAACAATATGCATTTAGTCTTCAAAATCAAGCAAAGAGAAACATTTCATTTAGGCAGTTGTGAAACAAAAACAGCTACAGATTTATGTCTTGGTTTTGACAAAAGGAACTTACCATTGTCTGATAAGTTATTGATTTTGAATCATTTTCTCAATAGTCAAAATAAACAAGTCTAATCACTATTGACATCCACACTCCATAGGAATTAGAATTGAAAGTTATCCTGGTGTAAGTTGAAATTTAAGAAAATCTAATTAAAGTTGCTATACCTGGATATCTTTAAAAGCATATTAATAAAATTTCTTTAATATCCACTTGTATAGTAAATTGGAAAACTCATAATAACAGTTTTCAGAGAGCACATTATTTATGAATACTTTGGAATGAGGTTGGCAGTAATCTTTATGACCAATATTTGTCTACTAATGATCAAAAAATTGTTGACAAACTTATAAAATCATTGGATGATGTCAGAAAATAATGGAGTGAGAACATGAAAAATCAAACCTGTACAAAATCAAATGGTGGATGCAAAAGCACTTATAAAAGAACTACTACTGTTACTGCTAATAACGTTGCCATTATTATGTGTCCATCTTCTAAATCCAAGATTAATAGAATGAGAGAAAACAGCATTAGAACAAAATTTCAAGTCCCTCTTTTATAATATGTCATTAATATTAATATGATAACGCTTATAGTCATTAATGAACATGAAATTGACCTTGATTATTTTAAATCATGAAAGACTTTAGAAAAGGATAGCATACTTCCAGAATTTTTAAAAAATTTAGTAACGTTATTCATACATAACCTATTCCAAAAATGTAGAGTAAAAACTAAATCATAGCAAACTTAAAAGCAAATAAATCTAGCAATGATTCTAAAAAAATATCTGTGTTATTATTATTATATATTCCCTAAAAACTTTTTGAAAGAATTATGAACAAGAATTTAGCAATAGTTGAGAATTACCTTCTTATAGATTAGCAGTCTAGGTTTAGGTCTAAAAAAATCCGTTGGGAATAAGTTTTTATTTTTAACAACTCATATTGAAAAAGATTTCCAAAATAAATTAAAAGTTGGTACTGACCATTGTTGATTCAATCTCAGTTTATGATTGTGTTTGGGAAAATGATGTTGTAAAAGTATCTAAAATTTTTAAAGGAAAGAAACCATTAATTTACTTGACAAACCTTTAAGAGAAAAATTCAAATGATGCTAAATGATTATCCTAATTTGATACAAAATTTTACACAATATTCTTTGATAAGGTTCAATTCTTTTATCTATTTTATTCAATATATTCATCAGTTTTTTCCCCAAAGCAGAATGCAAGAAATTCATTTATGCTGATGCTATTAAATTGACTTCTCAAAAAATATTCTTTCCTTAAATGAAAGTCTCTCAATAATGATAAAGAAAAATTGGAAATCTTTTTCAAAATTGGAATTTTATTCCTAATTCAATGAAGATAGTTATGCTCAATGTTTCATCACAACATTAGGGAATGATATTGTTATTTGAATATAATATTTTGTAATAATAGACTGTAATCCAATTATACCACATTGTATTTAGTAGGAAATATAGAGCAGTACCCTAACATTTTTCCCATTTAGCTAAAATTGGATAAAAATTAATTTCTAAAAATGTTTTCCTTGGAAATCTAGATGGCTCTATTTGGGATCACAATGCAAAAATTTACATTATTACCATATTCTAACAGTGAATATTGTATAATTGGGGAAAAGTTCCCACACTAAATGTCTTAATATTCAGTAAAATATGACCATAAAAATATTATTGGGACATTTGAGTCTAATTCTTTGTAGTAGCTTTATTTTCTTTTACATTTTATTCTGCAGAATATACAAAAAGCTATTAGAAGATTGAACTTTCCAATAATTCAGATATAGTTTCATCACCTAAGAATAATCTCAAATCAAGATTTCTCTTTTGACTTTTCAATCAAGAATTGAGTTGTAAATAATGGAATTAAGAAATACATTTTTTATATAAGAAATACATTTTTCCAGATTCAATAATAAAGCCAGAAGAATTTGATCTTTCTAGATGTAAATGAGTTACATTAGCAAATTTAGAACAACCCATGATTATTTTGCTTATTTGTTTTAATAATGGAATTTATCAGTCACTAATCTATGTAGATGAGAGAAACACAAACAATGAAACACATTGTTAATGACTGCCAAATCTATTACTACAGTGACATAACTGAAGAATTAAATAAAACCTCTGCTGACCCTATTTTCTGGTTAGAATGTCTACAGGTTTTTTTGCATTATTTTGTTAATAGTTAAAACTGTCAATAATTAAATAAACAAATAATAATACTGATCTATTTGAAAAGATTCCTTACTAAAGGCTGATAGTGTTATTTTCAGTATAATTTGGAGAAGTCATTGCTTTTTTTTTTTTGTACTTGATAATAAAAAATATGAGATAGTAAAACTGAATGAACAATGTCTGCTTTGTCTTATGCCTAAATACTCTAAGATGTTTACTATCTAAACGCTGTTAATTAAGTTGGCATTATTTAATGTTTATTAGTTATAAATTCAGATTCTATAATACTACATGAGAATCTACCTATTTGATTTTAATTCTTAATTAATTTATTATTCAAATAACGTGTTATAAAAACTGTTGATCTTTTTTTTTAATTAAAGAAAATACGCATACAATTACAGTAGAAATCTTTTTGATATACATTTGTTTAGATTTGTTACACTTATTACAACAATCATCAGTAAATATTTTTTTAAATTAGAAAATATACCCGTTTGATACATTAGTTACAATTATTATGACAAATTAATTTCATGATCAGAGCAAGAAGCTCATCATTCAAACTTAGTCTGTAATTATGATGTAACTAGTTTTATATCAGAACAACTGGCTCTTCATTTAGTGACTTAGCCAGTGATCATTATGCAGTCTGTATTTTAATTGGCAGTAATCCTTTGTTATTTTCCATCTGACTGGTCCATTTATTTTTTAACCTTGAATTAATATTTAATCTTTGATGGAACTTTTGTAAGTAATTTTCATGAATTCACTTGATTAAACAATTCCTTATTCTAAAATATTTTACCTCAAGTTTTTTGATGTAAAATCGAACAAAATATGCTTTAACATAAATATTTTATTTTTTACTACTTAAAATAATTATTTTTAAAAAGCTTTGCTTAAAACGTAGCCTTACCATTTATATAAATAAATATTAGTTTTATGGGTGGAGTGGGATATTTTAATATAAAAAGCTGTTGATAAGAGTCTGTTACAAGTGGCGCCCATGAAATTTTCAAATAGGGGTGCTTTATGACTAAAAAAAATTTTATATATTTCAAAAATAGAATATTTTACTGTTCACCCTCAATGAAAACAATAAAAATATTCTCCTAGACGTAGTAGTAAAAGATAAAAAAATATTAGTTCTGAAGAGAAACTAGAACAGATAAACATACCATTCTCAAATAATTACAATCAACAGTACTTTCAGCTGTCCAAGACCGCCATAATGCACATTAAATGACGCAACCATTGTCCAGCGTAAAATTGGCTTAGAAAAATGGCAAAAATGGAGAATTGAAATATATAGCATATTTTATTTTTTATACTAATTTAAATTTTATGAAAATATTATATTTATTCAGACATCGAATAACAAATAAATATATAATTATTTAGGTTTATATTTGTTCTTAAAAAATTGAAAAGTAGAACTACAGCATTCACAAAAACAAAATAGATAATGTGATAACTTATTTATATTTGGTACACTTTGATACACGAATATTTTATAGCCAGAAATGATTAAAAGAAAGTTGATAAGTTCAATGAATTATTATATGAATGAATAATGATGTTTTATATTTTTTATAATTCATTTTTATTGCATATTTATATAATAGTAAAAGTATAACGATTATTGGACTAAAATTATATATATATATGATCAATAGATGGCATTTTATCAAAAACACCGTCAAGTGTATGTTTGTTTACATAAACATCAGAGTAAGCATTTACTATCTCTATCGTTAGTTCCACCTTTAGATCATGATTTCAAGCTGATTTGCTATCATCAGTGAAGGGTAGGAATAAGAAACTAGATCTAAACACTAACTCTGAGCGTTTATGAAACAATTTCTATTCAGCTTGCAAGCGTGAATTTTTTAGACACGTAATGTCTTCAAACTCAGCATAGCAAGCCAGATAGCTGAACTGATATCAGACCAATATAACTATCTGGCTTGCTATGCTGAGTTTGAAGACAATATGTGTCTAAAAATTCACGCTTGCAAGCTGAATAGAAATTGTTTCATAAACGCTCAGAGTTAGTGTTTATATCTTGTTTCTTATTCCTATCCTTCACTGATGATAGCAAATCAGCTTGAAATCATGATCTGAAGGTGGAACTAATGATAGAGATAGTGAATGCTTACTCTGACGTTTATGTAAACAAACATACGCTTGACGGTGTTTTTGGTAAAACGCCATCTATTGATCATAAATACAAGTGTTAGCAAGTTTAACTTTTTTTTTGTTTTTCATATATATATATAAATAATGTCTGTTATTTAAAAACAATTGTACTAATACCAATAAAAATAATAAATATAATAGTAATTAACTATTATATTCAATCTTTCAATCCATACTTTCAGTTAATTCCTTAATCCTCTTCAACTAAACTTTAAATTCAAAAAAACATAATGAGGCAAACATCATCAACTCAAATCCCATGAATCCAAATTTTAACTATTAGCAGTTTATCTATTTTATTTAATTTCTTTTTAAATTAAAATTGCCTTCTTAATTTTTCTTTTATTATGGTTTCTCATTTTATGAAAAATTTTAACACTTTTATTATTAAACTTAAATTTATGATCCAAGAAAACTGAAACAGTCATTAAATCATTATTATTTTTTACTTTTCACATGCTCCTTTAATCTTTTTTCAAAGCTGGACCTCCATTCACCTATTTATGATAACATACATCCACAAAAGATTTGATACACAACATTATTTTTCTGCCTGACAGGTATAACATTTTTAGAATTATTCCCTAACTTATTAACATATTTCAATAGCATTACCTGAAGTAGAGATGCAAGTAGTCTACACTGGCTTGTAGTCATTTAATATATATGTATATACAGATGATGCATTGAAATTCGAAATACATTGTGAATTTGTAGTCGATCTGCAGGTGGTATTGACGTAGTAAACAAAACGCGACAGCTTTATATTGAGATAAATTATTTATTTTCAAATGTGTGAAGGTATAATTTATTTAATTTTCTTTGGGCAGAGGCAAAGCAGCATTTGTCTAAAGGCATAATGTATCAATATGGTGATCTTGCTATTGTAAGCATTAGGTAAAACTTGGATCAAACAATAACATAAATATTTCCTTCCTAGCACATGAAATGATCAGTCATATTAGGTCATTCAGATGTTAGTGAATATAATGATTTAAGGGTATTCAAGGACTAAAATGGCTTCATAAAAAATTGCTACACTGCTAAACAATACAATGAGTTACCTTGATCCACACAACAGTTATTTTCTACTAGAATCAAAATTTCAAGTTAAACCAAGTTTGTCAGACATATGAATAATTACAAAACAATCCATTAATATGAAAAAAAAAACGATCCATTAATGACTACTTAAAATACATATATGCAAATTTACTGTCATAATTTATTTTTATAATTTTCATAAGTACATTAACTTCTTTGCCAGAGGGCAAATAGAGTAATTAAATACTAATAACCATTATAACACATTATCATCGCAAGTTGCCATTTTTTCTTATTACAATCTTATTAACATAATTTATTTTAGCATCCCAATTTTAAAGCATCATTATAAACTTTAATGAGCTTTTTTTAAAGGATCACGACTAAAATTAAATATTGTCAATAATCAAAATACCCAATTATATAAATAGATATATTTTGTTTCTAAAGAAAAGTGAAAATAGAGAATAAAATGCTTATATTCTATGTAAAGTGCTTTAAAAATCCAATTTTTAATAATTAAAAAAAGTCTTACTAAATATGGTAACTATCCAAGAAATATAACTTGAAATTTTTATATAAATTCCAGGACGGTCAGGTCTTGCGCAGCCATATCCATAACTAGTTACTCCATATATACTCCATTTACTATCAGGTTCTTGACATACTAATGGCCCTCCACTATCTCCCTAAAGTAACCAAATTGATTTTAAAGATATAATTATTCTTTATTTACATTATTTATTATAATTTATTACATTATAGATATTATTTACGTTATAATTATTTTTGTATGTAGTAGCTGCTTTAAAAATTATTAATAGAAAAATAAATAAATATATGAAATGGTAATAAAGTGACTAAAGTAATTATTAAAATATATGCTAAAAAGTCAATACAATAAATCTAAAATATTAAATTATGCTGTAAACACCCATCCACACACACGCACACGCACGTACACACACACACATATATATATATTCTTTGAAAAATATATCATTTATGATCACTAATGTTTTGTTCTTCTGTTATTGAGAAGAATTATGTTTTCTCACTTTAGGTTTAGAATAGGTTAGTTTATGAATAGGAATTTAGCTAGATTACAATTATATATATATATATATATATATATAATTATGAATAGGAATTTAGCTAGATTACAATTATATATATATAAAATGATCATAGAACCAATTTCAAATATTTTGATAATAATATAAATATGAATTTTTTATTAGATTTGATATTAAAAAAGAAGAAAAAAAGAGGGCTAATATATATATTTGTGTGATTTCATTTATTTATTTATATTTTTGGATTAAAAAAAAGAGAAGGGATTAAAATCATTAAAAGGATATTTATCAAATTAATTTAAAAAATGGAAGACAAGATATTAAGACTTTTTTTTGAAAAAAAGTTCTTTATCAATTAATTAAAATGGATTAGGTTCTTTTTCTTTGAAGAAATGGTGTGTTTTCCAAATTAATATATAATAGAATATTTTGTTTTTTAAATAATTATTTATTTTCCAAATAATTAGAGTACAAATACAATGTTTTTTTTTTTTTCCAGATAATTATTTGTTACCAAATGATTGGAATATAAATACAATGTTTTGTTTTTCAAGTAATTATTTATTTTCAGATATTCAGGATATAAGGATATATATATTATTTTTTTGAGAAAAAAAAAAAGAATCATTTTTTATATAAAAACTAAAGCAATTGGTCAACACATAATGTAGTAATTTCTGAGGTACTTGTATGATTGGATGGAATAATAATACCAGGAAAACAAGTTAGCATCAATTATGATGCGGTCAACAGTGAAAAGCTAAGCCTGGTAATATGAAATTAAACTGATCTCATTACTAGTTAAAAATGATTTTTAAAAAGCAATATAATAGTATGAAGTTTATAAAAACTATGTGTTAAACTTTTACTAAAAGCTGAACTTTGCCAACCCAACTATGTAATCAAAGTCAAGCGTTGTTAGCAAGCAAGTAGTTGGTTGCAGACAGTTGTGGGTTCACGTCCTGGCCAATGCTATGACATATGAAAAAAAAAACTATGTAATCAATTTTTCCAAAAAGAATGTAGGATAAGAAAAATATGCCTGAAAGAAACTGTCAGCAAGGGTTTTGTATTGATCCATCCAAAATCATGATCATCTCAGATTAAAAATTATTAAAGTAAAAACTTGGAACTGTAAGAAGAAAAGAGTTAATGAATGATCTGCATTAATTTGGAATGAAATAATTATTTAACTGGAAACTTAATGCTACAAAAAGAAAAAAAACATACATGAAAAAAAAGTTAAACTATAATATGTATTAATCTGAAATGAAAATAGTTGTTAATCTAAAATCTAGAGCTACAAAAAAAAAAGAAAAAGTTAAATGGAAGAACTGCAATGAAAATAATTATTAAATTGGAAACCTGTATTAACCTAAAATGAAAATGTTTCTTAAATTAAAACATATTTGCAAAAAGAGTCAATGGTAATCAGGTATTGTTAATAAATACACATTTACATTTATAAATATCATCTCATAGGGAAAATAATAATTTTTTTTTAGTTGTTTGAAAATATTTGTTTTCTTTATTAGATTATGAATTTATAAAAGAAGAGTTGCAGACGGTTGTGGGTTTGCCTCCCGGAAGATTCTATGACATATGAAAAAAAAAAAGAGTTTTTTTTGTGAAATATTTTTTTGGGTTTGATTATTGTGAAAAAATAATTTGTTTAGATTAAAATGAGTTATTATTTAAAAAGATCATAAAAGACTAATATTTATATGTAGCATATAAAATTATATATAGGATTTATCAATAAAATTTGGGTTTGTCACATTATTATTTTCTAAATTTTCATTCTTTTATTTATTAATTAACTTTATTAAATAATTGTTTAAAAAATAATAGTTGATGTCTTAATTATTTTAGCCATCTGTTTTCTGCATTACTGATGATGTAATTAATTTCATCATAGAGTTATCCCAATCAAGTTATTTAGTATTAAAATAGATTAAAACTTATATCTATATATTGTATCTTGCTTTTAATTATAGTTCTTAGAGTCCTTGTCATCCCAAGCTAGTTTGAGCATAATGGCATAATGGTATTTACAATATATATATATTGTACCCTTTTCTATAGGTCAAGAAATAGTTATAATGGTCAATTACTAAAAAATTTTAAATTTGAGAATATATTTATTGATGTATTGAATATATTAAATTTATAGAGTCTGTAAAGTGCAATTTAAAGCTAAAGCAAATACCTGATACGTAAAATCATTTAAAAAATTGGTTAAATAAAGAGTAAAGAATTGCTCATATGGTTGTAAAAGCTGGCCATATTAAAATAACACAGCTATCAGTAATAAAAATGTATTTAATGAGTCAATTTTAATAACTTTAAAACTTAGAATAAATTAATATTATATAGTATTTAAATTTATAAACTATATTAAATAATAAAAAATTAGTGGAATGTATTTGAATAGTAAATATTATGATGTTGAGAATTGTATTTATTTCTATATTTTTTCTAAATTATTTCTTCAAAATTTTATATAAAATTTTTATATAATATAAGTGCAGTAAAATTATTAAGACAGACAAAAATAGACAAAATACCGGAAACGATTACGTAATTGTCTGGAATATTTTATACAAGCACTTGTTTCAATTAATACCAATATTTTAAAGTATTTAAATAATATTATAGTAGAAATGGATAGAATTTATTAAACATCATAATAAAAATAAGTAGTGAATAATTTTATTAAATATTGTTTTGAAAATTATTTCAAAAGTGTTTAAATTAATTTAAAAATAATAATAGGTTAATATTTAAGTCTATTACATCATCATTTTAAAACTTGAGAAAATGTTTACAAACCAAAGTAGGGGCTGACCAATAAAAAGATAGATCTGGGCAGACAACAAAAATCGCGCCAATTAATTATATAATCGAGGAGAACAAGAATTGACAGACTCGAGTGAAGAGGTAAAAAATTTGAGCTCTCTAATAATTTCTTTTCTCCAATTTATTCAATTTTTCAATATAATTCTAATAATATCATTAGAACAAATTAACTGACAATTTTAAAAATCATAGAGAGAGTCTTAAAATAAATATTTTTAAAGTTTTCATAAATTATGTATCACTAACTTAATCGAACCTGCCAGTGAATTCTATAGAAGTACAGTCGGAATCTTCAGTAAAAAATATGGATAGATTATTTAAAACCAGTTTTAAAGTTTATAGTATTTCAAAATTGTTTATATTGTTCATTGATACCGCTTATATAGTGTATCCAAAGGAAAACTGCTTTTACGCTTGTAATATAAAGGAAAAGACATTGTGCGCAAAGTCAAGAACGAGAATAAAATATAAAAATCATTGTTATTCACATAAGAATAAATGGACAAATATAATTTTAAAATTAATGTCATTTGAATTACTTTCTTTAAGATGACCCGAAAAAGAAGTATACTCTAGAAAAAAAATAGTTAAAGATCAAAAAAAAAATAATGTACATAAAATTAAGAATGAATGAAATAAAGCTTGCTAAAGAGAAACATTTGTATAAAGAAAATATGGAAGAGGAATATATAAAAATATTGAATCAATAAAACGCAATTGGTACCTAAGGTATTAAACATTCGTAGTCTAAATAAAAGGAGAAAGATGCATCGACGCGCCGAGGGAATATTTGCCAGAACGCATTTAAAACTTTGAGGGATAAATAACTAAAAATATTTTAATAATCTGATGCTAAACGCTAAAATTAAAAAATCGTCTAAACAAGTTTATTAAAGGAACCAAGTTAATTTTTAAAACTTTAATAATCATAGAGAAGAACATTCAGATAAAAGAAGAAAATACATATTATGGGACTAAACAATATTTACCGTCAGAAAATATTTGATTATGGTTTGAATTATTTTTTTTATATTATTATTATGCTCGAAGGAAAAGAAGCCTACTGCAAAGCCTGATCCGAAGATGACAATTATTTTGGTAACATTTTTAATTATTAATGATATAATGTATGTTTTATTTATTTAGATCAGCGGAAAATTGAATGAATGTAGTGAAAAAGTTTATTATTATTATTATTATTATTGGAAAACGCATTTAAAACAACACATTGAAACATTTTGAGATGTAATTAGATTTTTGAAAATATGCATACGATAGTCATTTTATTTGTTGATAAATAATAATTTAATATAATCGATGATTATATTACATTTTCTATTGATTTTTCCTATTGGGATGTTTGAATATTGTTTTAACAAAAATGTAGGTAATGAACATACAGTGTTATAAAGCGAGATAAATTATTCTTAAGGGATAGAGAAATGATTTTATAGTAGCGAATCTTGTTTGTTGTTTTTTAAAAAAAGTTGTTAGTATTTTATCGATGCTTGATATAGTGAAAATCTAGAGAGATAATTTAAGTAGTGACTTGGGAGTACAAGGGTGATTTGGAAACCAAGATGATGTATGAAAATCTAGGATGATATAGGGAATGGAAATAAGTAGTTTTGTGAGAGAATCAGCATAGTTAATATAGCCCTATGACTGATACACATGTTGTCTTGGACAGTGCTATCTTATATTTCGCGTGAGTTGTACTTGATGGTTGGTAAAGCTGAATAAATAGCTGCCACATCATTTTCTTATCTTAAGGGTTAATAGACAATAAATGTCGAACCTGTTCACACTGTTCCATGCATTCTTAGAGTATTATTGAAGACAAGTTATCCATCTTTCTTCCCAATATCCTATACATCTTTCGCTATCTTAATCTGTATTTCGTGCTACTACATCGTATATGATAAGTTTTATTGAAGGGAAAACAATAGATAATTTAGAAAGTATGTTGTGATTTTACTTGGAATAAGAATAGTTAAGAGTTAACTAAGAATAGATTATAACCATTGAAAGAAAGATACAGATGTCCTAAATAATGGAAGAAGTTATAGAATCATTTTAATTTAGAAATAAACTATAATTTTTTGTAAAAGTATATCAAAGGAGAATATACAAAATATTAAAATATATTTTCACGCTCTTTTTATTATTAATTATATTTTAAAGAGATAAGTGTTGCATATTTAAAAATACTATAACACTCGATAATTATTATCATATATTTGAAATTGTAACAGGGTGATATTTAAACACATTATAATATTATACAGGAGTATGGCTTATGCAAAAAACGCATTATAATTTATATGAGCATGGGAGAACAAACATTAAAGTTAATCATAATATTTAATAATATGCTGTGTAATTTGTTTAAAGTAACAAGAAATGTAAATTTCTTTTTTTTAAGACCATATTGATTATAAAGTGTGACGTTATAAAATATTGATCCACAAAAATAATTTAGAATATTGTAAATTTAGTATATTTAAAAGGTAAAAAATGTTGTTACCCATAAGCAGTTCAAATAAATAGTGTGATAAACCTAAAGAAAATAACTAAATATTTTTTAAAATGTATAATAATTGGATTAACTATAAAGAAGTACAAAATTGTAGAATTAACATTTGTCATGTGTAAGGAAATAAGGATATCCGTTGTAAATAAGATGTAAATAGATTTGTTTTATTTTACTTAAATTTATTTGATGTTAATAAACTTTGTTAAATTTGTTTTATTAAAACTTGTGTCTGGGTATTGTTTTCACTACATCATGGTACAAATCCACAGTGTTTTCACAATCACTGAAGTACATTTTGCACAAAAGATAACTAAAAATATGTTTAGTCTTAATTATTATTGATGTTCTTATAATTAAGTAATTATAAAATTGCATTAAGTTATTGGTCATAAATCCACTATCCTAATATTTTGATAAATTATATGCTATTAATTGCCACTTACTTTATTTATCAGATTATCTAAACACTACCACTTCTTAGTTTACTTTATTGTTTAAAGACAAAAGATGATATTGATATTGATTGATTTATTATGGTAATAAATTTGCAATAAAAGAAATTTTATACCAATTTGATTAAGTAAGAAAGATTGTAATCATTATTGTTATTAATTGCAGTGTAGTAGATATGGCATAAAATCCTTTACCATATGTGCTACCGCATTTTGTTGAAGTATAAATAAAGATTAAGAACCTGAGATTATAATTTATTGAGCTAGATGATGATTATTATTATTAAAGATAACAGAATTAATATTATAGTTATTAAATGAGTCTTAGTAAGTATATGTTGCGAAAGTCATAAGAATACTATGTAGTTATTATTTGAAATAATAGTATAAAGGGGGGATAGTGTTCTTATGCCATTGAGGTGGTATCCTGTGGGATATTGGCTCAATGTGATCTACCTTGCCAACTCATATTTCCACTTCTCGTCTCATGAATACATTAAATCTTTATGTTAATTTACTTTAAACAGAACCTATGTTAATTCTTAAGAAATTTGAGCTAGTAAAACATTTTTTAATGTAACATTTAATTATTAGAGCTAGAACCCGGTGACATTAAATATAGTAATCTATTTATTTGAAAGTGGAGGTACGAGGTCGACGGTGGGCACGGTTAGAATATATATATATATGTCTATGTGAGCATCCAAATTACTATAGGATTATTTGAATGGCTCAAAGGCAGATCATATTTAAAGTCCACATGCTTCATTTTATTTTAAAGACATAAAAACTAGTTTATTTATGGCAGTACACTCATGGTACCTGATGTACAGAGCATTGATGAAAACATTAGTAATATAGTGATCTCAACATTTTTGACATATGGTTATTTTTATGTGTTATTTTTATTACTTATGTATATGCATGCAAATAAAATATTAATGACTATTTTTATATGCCTAAGTTTGATATTGACTAGATGATGATTAACCTAGATTTTATAAAGTGCCTTTTAAAATTTCAGTTTCAAAGAATGAATGATGTCTATTAATGATTAATGCTGGGAGTGTTATATTTATAACTTATATATTGTTTATATATTACTTGTAATACATTCCAATGTTGATTTTTGCTCATGATCATCGATTATAATATGAGGATTGATGATGATCTTCATCACCCCTAAAGGACACCTTATATGTATGGTTACAATATGGATCTGATTCTGTACACACACACACGCACGCACACACACGCATATATATATATATATATTAAGTTTCCACAACCCTCATGCATGTATTCATTATTAAGGAAATACTGCAATTAGCTGAGAAATAAACATGATTTCAATTTCCTAATTAGTGGATTGAAGACTGGTAGTGTTATGCAAACATTTGTACTATGGTGTCATAATTTGCATATGATATCCAGTTGGATTTTGACATTTATATTTTATATACATACATATATATTTGATAGATTAAGGAAGATTTATATATGACATAATTACTATAATATTACAGAATGAAGGAATCAACCATAGGCCACAATAAAATAAGAAAGGGTGCTTACAGATTTAGAAAAAATACTTTGATCTTCTATAAAACGTATAATTCATTTCAGTACAGTATTGTTGTTTAACAAAGTCTCAAAAGGAATATACGTAGATAGTTCTCCCATCTTATATGAGGCATTTCAATAAATGGTGAATAGATAAACTTTGCCCCTTATTTTTTATTCATTCTACAATGTTATGTTAATTATTAATTATACGGGTATAAATTCTTAAAATATTGTTAAAAGGTGGAAAATAAACAACAATCATAGGTGAATGAAAACAAAACCAAATATTTAATATTATCAACTGAACCTAAACTGACGGTTTATTTACGACTCCGAGCGTTTGATATCTTACTTTTTCAAGATTGTCAACCTTGAAAATAATTCAAACATATCAAAAGAACCTGTGTATAAACGGAGAGTTTAGGATAAATTGATAATAATAAATATTTCTTTTGTTTTAATTTACCGTCCATTATCATTTATTTCTTATAAATGTGTGAGTATTAAAATTGATATTTTATTGGCAAAGATGTGTCCAATTTTTGAATTCCCAGAATAAAAAAGAAAATAACTATTCGCACACATCTATCTGCCTTACCTACCTGTCTATCTAGCTTATCTACCTATTTGCTTACCTAACCTACCCGTTTCACTCATCTATATGCTTAATAAGTAAAAACATATTTTGCTGAATAATTTATAAGAACTCAATGTCATGGAATTAGCCGTGCCAAACATTTTACAATTTAGAAACTAATTTTTTGTGATATATTTACCTGACAGGCATCTCGACGACCTTCAGAATACCCTGCACAAAACTTAGTATCCGGTATACGATAATGAGGGCTGAGGGGAGCTAATTTTCGACATTCAGATGCTGGAATTAAGGGCACAGATACTTCTTGCAAATCATCAGCTATTTTAATAAAAAAAAATATTACTACAATTAAACACAAGTTGATAGTAAATAAAAATAGTAATGAGAACCATAATTCTTTACTATTCCTATTAGCTTTTGTTTTTCAAACGCACACACATATACAAATTTTATTTGCATCCTGTGACCACAAGTCATTAGATATTACTATAACCAATTTATGATTTTTTTTAATGAATTAAAATATCTATTAAAATTTAGATGTTTATATATATAAAATCATTTAAACTTTAATACTTATTTTTTTATAACAATTTAACAAACAAAATAAAAATAATGATAAATTGTAATTATAAACTTGAAAAGTTGCAGCAATAATTAGGTTTTAGAAAAGCAGTAATTTAGACATTTTCAAGTGTTGGCAAATTTCTGACATTCATAATTACAATTTGCTATCATGTTTGTAAAGTATATATAGTGAACGCTTATCACATCATTTGTGCACATAACATTTCCTCACGTTATTAGTTTTTTTTCACTCTGAAATTATCATCAGGAAAATAAATGTTATTTTTTTTTTATGAATTCATTGTTTTTCAAATTGTGATTGTGTTATAGTTATAGCTGACAATTTATAGTCTTAATTGAATATTCTTTAGCATATATATATATATTTAAATTTTAAATGTCATTTTTATTATCTTATTAAAAATAATCATATCTTTCTTTCACACTTTTAATTCTTATACTTTAAACATAACTTTTTTTTTTTCTTTCTTTAATTAAATTAAAAGTATTTTAAAAATAATTAACTTTATTCTCAACCTTTTCTTATTTTGCTATTGGTTCTGTAAAAATGAGTTTTTTTGTTTATATATAAATTTTGCTTTTAATAGTTTTACAAATAACGTGGAGCCATGATAGCGCTTACAATTCGTTTCAAGCTTCTTAGTAGATGATACAAATTAGTTGCCAGATAATTCTTAACTGAAATATCAATTGAGATTCTTTTAGGTGGAATAAATGTGTACGTGCAAATCGTTTTTATATATATTTAGAATCATAATACACAAAAACAAATTATGGCCTTTATTTCCAGAAATTTGTAAAATTTCCAGCCAAGACAAGGATTGGCAGCTGAAAGTGAAAAATGCTAAGAATACCATAATTGCAGATTCAGGTTGCCATTTGATAACAACCTTTTATTTGGGTACTCCTACATCTTCAAACTTTCAAGTTAAGAAAGATTGTATAAATTAGAAGAAGAAAAAATGCCTAATATTAAATGAGCCATTGTTAGATTTTGTGAAGTGAGAAGCAAATTAAAAAGTGGAGATACTTTCTACAAAGGCGCAGATATTTTAAACACAAGTGGAATGAGATTTATTATGAATAAAAAGTGGAAAAACATCATTGGGTATATTGATGGCATATGTAACAAAATGCCAAGATTAGTTATTTGAATTGATGGAAAATACCAAATGCAAATACTTTAGGCTGATGCCCCAACAAGTTCTTATTGCCATAAAGAAGTAAAAGATTTTTAGATAAATGTATAAAATGCTTTTGATCAAATCAAATAATCTTTAAAGTTATCATGTGAGACATTAATGCAAGAATTGGTAAATGATTGAAACATAAAAGTGATATTGGTAGATATGATTATAGAAGAAAAATGAGAATATCATCCAAATAAAGAAACAACACAATAAGGATTATATTTTGATTAACAAAAAATTATATTTAAAGATTATAATATTCTTGGTAATAATATAGAAAATAATCATCATTAGTGAAATGTAAAATAGGAATTAGTGAAAAACTAGAAAGATCAAAACTATTAAAGAAGACAATATTAACAATTGATATTCCTAATCTTTAGATATTAGTCAAACAAACTTAAAGTAAAACTTGAAAATTGTTTCAAAATATTAACAGACTCTAAAGAGAACTTAGACTTGACTGTGATTAATAAGAGAATAACTAATACTCTATTAAGAATTCCAAGAAACATATCTTATAAAAAAGTATAGCAATTTATCGGTAAATTTTTACAGAAATAAAAGAATGAATAAAGTAAAAAAGGAATATGAACATGAATTTTATAAAATGGTCCAAAAAAAAAGAATAATAATATATAAAAACATAATCGTGAATTAGCAAATAAAGTTGTAGAAAAAAAAAGAATTAATACTAATAAAGGGAAATATAATTGGGAATTGGTAAGGAAAGCCAAAGAAGAGATTGAAAGTCTCAAAAGTATAAAGCACTATCTTGATATTGCAAAGTAAGTTATTTCTGTGATAAGAAGAAAAGATAGAACTATTATTAAAGAGAGAGATGAACCATGAAATGTATGGAAAAGTTCTGCAAAAAATTATGCACCAATAAAGAACACACATCAAAGTAATTCTTAGAATTATCCTCTGAATTGCCCAATATTTTAAATGAAGAAATGAAACATGCAATTAATTCTATGAAAACAGGAAAAGCTCCAGGAAGTAATGAAATTATCAATAATATATTAAAAAAATAGATGAAGTAAAAAAAAATGTTGATCAAGTTATATATCAAATGTCCAAAGTTAAAGATATATCAAGTGAAAAAAAGAATTTAGTTATAATGTAGATATTTAAAAAAAGTGACAAAGAAGATATTAGAAATTAATCATCCTATACAAAAACTTTATTAAGATAATTACAATTCATCTTTAATAAACTTTGGATTCTAATCAATCAAAAGAACAAAGTGGATTTAGTTTTAGTACAGAGTATCATATCCAAATATTGAGACAAGTTATAGAGAGGACTAATGAATTTGGGTTACCATTACACTTTGAATTTGTAGATTATAAAACAGCATTTGATACTATAAGCATTTCTATAGTGATTAAAGCATTGTATCATCAAGATATCGACTTAAGACATTGTCGTATTCTAAAGAATATTTTTTCAAAATGCAACATCAGGGATTAAATTACATCGTTATATTGATGAGAATTCCATATTTCCAACACTTTTTACGTCAGTTTTACAAGAAACATTTTGTGGATTCAAATGAGAAGCAAAAAAAATAAATAGAGATTATTTAATTCATCTAAATTTTTCAGGTAAAGTAGTTGTTTTTGCAAATAATGCTTCAGAGTGTCAAGAAAAGTTGCAAGAGGTATCAGACGAAAACAAAAAATGAGGATAAAAATTAAATGCTAAAAAGACTAAAGCATTGTTTATTAAATTTTCTCAAAAAAAGAAAATGAAAAGAGATAATCAGTAACTAGAAGAAGTTCACAACTACAAATATTTTGATCAGATTAATAATATAAATGGAATATAATGAATAAAATTAATCACAGAATTATATTTGAGTGGAGTTATTCTAATAAAATTAACTTAGTATTAAAAAGAAATACACCTGCATTTAGTAGTTGTCTTTTATTAATTTTTATTTATGAATTTAACCGTGCGCTCTTAATAAAAGAACTATATAGAAACTTCAGGCCAATGTTAGAAGTAGTATGAAAAGAATGACAATAAAATGCATGGTTAAAAAATAAACAGTTACAACATCACAAGTAAAATTAAGAGATTAAAATGAAACAATATTGGAATTATTGTTAGAAAGTTAATAATAGGTACACACTTGATGCTGTTAATAATAGATATACACTTGATAATTTGAATTGGATCCCAATAGATTGTAAAAAATCTAAAATCAGATCATGTATAAGATGGATGAATGAAATAAAAAAGTTTGCTGGTATGTTGTGGAGAAGAGAGGCCCTTGACTAGAGAATTCTGCAGTGGACCAGTAATGCTTTAAAGTCACCTACCTACCTATCTACCTACCTACCTGACTATCTACCTGCCTACCTACCTGCCTGCCAGCCCACCTGCCCACGACCCACCCACCCACCTACCTACCTACCTACCTACCTACCTACCTATCTATCTATTTATACAAAAAAGACTTTTTTGAATGCACTCATATTTAGATAAATTTATTAATAATGTTTTCCTGAAGGTTTGTGATGATGGTATTTTAGTTGTATTTATATATAGTCCATCATCTAATATGAGTATTTAATGTCTTTAGAAAATTTAACTTTATTTCATATTCCAAATACATTCACCTGTTAGTAATAGAACATCAAACAGGTTAGCATATGCACAATATTTTGAGAGGTATTATTCTCCCCTTTTCTTCAGGTGTTGCTAGCCTTACCAGTAATAGTACTAGCATGGGAATCAAACCTGGATCCTTAGATTCTTGAGTATTGAATTTTAAGGTAATGCTCTAACCATCTGAATCATCCTGCCAGAGGCAACAGTCAGTAGAAATTTCATATACTTATCTATGAGGTTCTTTCTAATTTCTTCACTTTTTCTTCTTTTTAAAAGGAAAGTTGATTAATGGTTTCCATACATTACTTATAGTCACACTAGGTTGACTTGTGGAATTGTTTGCCATTGTCATGTGGGCAGCTTCTTAAATTATCTTCTTGGTACCTTTTCTTCTCTATCCAATATTTTTGTTTTCCCAATTGGACATATATCCATTGGTACATACATGGTCTGCTATTTTAGTCACATCTGTTTTATCTCTTCTAGTCATCAGTTTGTGGTCATGCAAGCACTTTTCAATGGGATGATTAGCCTCACCGATATATGTTTTTCTACTTTCACATGGTATTTCATAGATGCAGTTTTTTCTTTTCAACATTTCAGGTTTAGGCTTTGTAGATGTTATTTCTTATAGTGTGGTATAGCTCTTGAAGGCTGTCTTGATGTTATATTGATTGCAGATTTTCCTTAATTTGTCTGCTATTTTTCGTATGTATGGGTACACTATAATACGAATAAATGTTTTTTTGATGATTCTTTTTGTTGTCTATTTAAGGTTTTCTTAATAACAGCTGATGGGTAAGCATTTTTTGTAAGAGTTTGTTCTATATAGATCTTTTCTTTTCCCAAATTGCTGGTTTCTGAACAAACTTTTTTTCTCTGTTCCATAGTGATAGTATAACTCCATGTTTTGTGTTTCTGATGTGATTGGATTTTTGGCTAAGTATTTTCCTGTATGTATTCATTAACATATCTTTGTTTTGTCTTCAACTGTTGTTTTATGTTCTTTTAATTATTTTCAATGGATTTAATAGCTATTTTAGTATATAGCCTTACTCATTCACTTAGTATTTCAAGATACATATTTTGTTTTTTAACATTTTACATTTAGGGTTTGTAAAGATTAAAATTCCATCTACTGTGTGGTATGGCTTTACAAAGCTGTTCTAATTTTATATTGATTGTAGATTTTTTAGTTTTTTTTTTGCCATCCATGGACAAATAAATACAGTATAGTATCTATCATTGTTTTCTTGATGTTTTTCTTTGTTGTCTGTTTAAGGATTTTTTTAATGATAGCTTGTTTTATGTTAGATTTTTCTTTTTTTCATGTTACTGATTACTGATAAAAACTGTTTTTACTTTGTTCCAAAGTGATAGTATAATTTCACTTTTTTATTAGTGTAGATGGATTAATGTTTATCGCCGTTATTACAAAACGTTTATGTAAATATTGTTAATGGAGAATGAAATCCTAACTATATCTTACTTTTGTTAAAATAATATTTATTATATTGAAAGTATGTTGTTGTTACGAAGTGCGTTAACAGTTTCATTTTATTACCAGTAGGAATAATTATTCTGGTTTATATTTAATCTGTTTTTTATAATAGGCAGTGCCTTATCATTGGATATATTTGTCAATAAATTCTCCATATTTAAGCTTATTATGATGTCAATTTTTTTCTATTCTTACGTTTGCAACAACTCCACAACACTCTCAGAATCGATAACAAAACACTATATTTAAGCCAATAAACATCACATGACCACCATCTTTTATGCTTGTGTATAACTGTTGGTAAAACAGGCAAAACTCACTATACGTATTGCCACACAGAGCAAGCTAGATTAATCAATGGATGCCAGAAGGCTTGTGCATAAAATTCCCATCTAGTCCCTACTCATCCAATATCCCCAGATTAGTTTCTGGCTTCTGGCCTTCGTCAGTGAGGAGCCTTGGATCTGAGAGCACTGCACCTTCTGGCATCCATTGATTACCCTATCTTGCTGTGTGTGTCAATACGTATAGTGAGTTTTGCCTGTTTTAACAACAGTCATACACAAGCATAAGAGGTGGTGGTCATGTGATGTTTATTGGCTAATAGGATAGTGGTGAACTATGGTTATTAAAGAACCAAAGACACCAAAATGTATGGGTACTGAACTGGGTTCAGATTCATATGACTATATAAGCTAATGGGCTTGGATTGAAAACATTAAGATGTTTTCAGTTTAAGACTCATAGTTTTGTAGTTAAATGGAGATAAAAGATGGTTGCTGGAGGGTTAGATTAGATCCTAAAATCCAGGTGCCATGCTCTCAGATCCAAGGCTCCTCACTGACGAAGGCCACAAGCCAGAAACTAGTCTGGGGATATTGGATGAGTAGGCACTAGATGGGGATTTTATGCACAAGTCTTCTGGCATCCATTGATTACTCTAGCTTGCTGTGTGTGGCAATACGTATAGTGAGTTTTGCCTGTTTTAAAAATACTATATTCTATATGCCGAAGCACTAAGAATTTTTGAAGAAACCTTGACAAGTTTTGACATGATACATTTTTAAAAATTACAGTAAGTCTTAGTTAAATATGGTCTTTATAAATTTTAAATAGCCTATAGAGATTTACTACATATTCATGTTATTAGTTATACTTTATTCAGAATCAATGAAATACCTGTAATGATTTCTAAGCAATTTTGTAGTTTGTTTTTGTAGATGATCATATGCATTGTCTTGCAATGAGTACCTTATTTTGTCATCACCAGTAGTAATACTATTTACAACTGTAGCACTGCTTTTATCAACAGAAGTAACAGTTATAGATTTGTCTAATTTGAATAAATGAATAATTTCTCTCATATCTTAATAGTTTCTCTCAAAGCTTTCCTCAACATAGTTAATTTTTAATTTATGTTGCTGATGTCAATAAAATGTTGTTTTTCTTCTCCAGTATAATTTTGTTGCTTCTTTTAGAGGAAAGGTTTGGGTGATTTCATTAGTTACTGCCATTACATTTAAATAATAGAGTATAAGATGATGTAAAATCAAAGTAAAATGATCAATCATGTCATAATTTATCTAAATTTCTTCTCAAAATTTTTAGCCGTTTATACTTAAGACTAACCCTAAAATGAAAATAAAAAATATTAACATTGCAGACAGCTTTGATGTGGAACTGCAAGATAATAATTAAATAAAGATAATAGTTTAAAAAACAACAATTTTTCTTATACTATAAAGGCACTGTTAACAATTTGATTAATAACAACATGTTTTTAATGCAACACAGAATTTTCCAAACATCCCAATAAAATCAAGACATTGTTATGAGTTGACAACTTCCATCACAGATTTCTTCTATTTACATGGAAGAATGAGATCATTAACACAAATTTTACTCCATCCCCATAAAAATATTGTTTCAGTAAATCAATGATAAATTCATTATTTGACCACACAGTTAACTACTATTACAAATATTCTGTTCACACACCAACCATATATCACATTCAAATGAATTTTCAATAAAATTAGAACAAGTATAAATAATGACATTTTAAAATATTCTTGGGAAAAATTTACATAACTGAATACTTAACATATATAGTCAATCAAAACAGAAGTACAAAAAATGGTTTCATTCCTTAATAGGAAAAAAAGATTGTTCAAAACCCAATGACTTCTAAAAAAAATTAACATAGAACAAACTCTCATGAAGAATGCTTACTCTTTTTCTATCATTAGAAAAATCTTTGAGAGCAATAAAGAAAACATAGCAAACAATGATAGATATTGTAGGGTATCCATACATACGAGAAATGATAGACAAATTACAAAAAATATCTGTAATCAAAATAATATCAAAAACAATTTTTCAAAACCATACCATGCTATTAAGCTTTTAAAAAATACCCTGGAATAAAATGC
>JAQFVV010014036.1:0-55176 GCA_028023455.1 Epiperipatus broadwayi
ATATTCAATTAATTAATTCAATATCCATTTATTATGTGCATTTCAACATTTACATCTTTAATCAGAAATACACAATAAAAAAAAAAATAATAATAATAAACAATGATAATAATTAAAATTAAAAAAAACACAATTATAATCAAATACAAGCTAAATACATAAAATTATATATACATATATGTTCATAACTATACATTTAGTTGTTTTTAATTTCAAAATCAGAATTCAATAAAAATATTTATTAGACTTTTTTTAAATGTTTAATTTATAATAAAATTTTATTTTGTGGTCGAGGGTGTTGAATTGCAAGTAATAAGATTGATGTTGAAAGAACATATATTGGTTAATGCTATATACTTTTGTACTGGATCGAGTGACATGATTTGAAGTTTTTGGAGCATTAT
This sequence comes from Epiperipatus broadwayi, assembly GCA_028023455.1. Lineage (NCBI taxonomy): Eukaryota > Metazoa > Onychophora > Udeonychophora > Euonychophora > Peripatidae > Epiperipatus > Epiperipatus broadwayi. The sequence goes on from JAQFVV010014036.1 coordinate 405, forward strand.
ATATGTTTCTGAATATAGGAATTCAGTTGTTTGTGCTGGAAGAAGTATTCACATAGTCTTTTGAAGGGCTATTGTTGTATTCTGTATTTTTGTTAGGTTGGGGGTGATGAACTGAGCAGCATGATCTGAGATTATAAATGGACAGAGTTCAAGATTAAAATAATGATATAACATTGTTGAGTAGAAACCCAAATCAATAAGTGACTTATATCTATTGTTATTAAACGTTATTGAGTTTGATGGGGAAAACCTTCAGCACTCATAAGTGGAATTGTGATTTGATGGATCCTTTTAGTGACAAAAGTTTGGTAGGTCATGTTAAAATCTCCCAGGAGTATTATAGGATTTGGTGTTTCTGTAAGCATCAAATTTATTGTTGCTATTATTCTGGAGATGATGACAGGGCCTGGTGGTATATAGACAAATACTAGATTAAGTGTGATATTTTTATGATAGAGTGTTATTATGATAAGATTAGAGTCAATATATATAATTTTAAAAGAATCGAAAGGGCAGTTGCGAGAAATAATTATGCCTGTGCCACCTGATGGTGATGATGATTGCCTTGAGCAGGCACACAACCCTTGGCTGACTAAATATTTTGATGGATCAATTTGAGAACTGCTGTATATTTTTGTTTTCAATAGCCCCAGTATGTGTGTTTGTGTTTTATGTAACCATTTTTTGAGTTCAAAAAGTTTTTTGGTGGCATTTATGCCTCTAATGTTGAAAGATCCAATTTTTATCGTCATGTTTTTTGGATACTTTTATAGCAGGGTATTGATTTTTATTTATTTTTGAATTCTAATTTTTTGTTTATATCACAGTAGATGGATGCTGATACATATTTAAGACTTTGTAAGGTTTATTATCAGTTTTCCTTTCATTTAATATTGGTTCAGACTTTATACAGGCAATTTGGGTTGAAACTGAACAGTTGTTCACTTGTTGTTGGCTTAAATCCATTTCTATTTCATCATTTTCTCAGTTATATTGTTGTGCTTTTGGTCTGTTTTTTTGCCTTTTTGGATTCATGGTTTTTAGGTGGTCTACCTGGCTTTCTTTTCCCCTTCAGTGTATTCTCTTGAATGGGTTGAAGAGGGGGTTCTATTACATCCATTATGTTTGATGCAGTTTTGTTTATTATTGTAGTTTGTTTTAATATTGGTGTCCTTACATTATCTAGATTTATATTTTCATTATTTAGCTGTGTGTGTTTATTTTTTGTTTGTTGATTTTTACTTGATACACCTTTTGTTTTATTGAGATGCTGATCCAGTGATGTAATTGCTGTATTTTGTGTTGTGGTTTCGTTTGAATCTTGGGTGACTATGTTAGTTTTCTTGTCATTATTTTTTGGTTGGTCTTTGGGGTTGGCAATTCTACTCCCTGTTATCATTTTTGTTTGTGTGTGTTTCAACCTGTTTTTATCCAGTGTCTATTATTGGTTTGTCAATGGATGTAGTATTATTAAAATTTTTATTTTCATCATCAGTGGGTTGTTCTGGGGAGAGGATATTGGTTTGTTCACAGTGATTGCCTTTTGTGTTATTGCACTGAGTTGCTAAGTGGCCTTTCTGTCCACAGCCAAAACAATGTGGCTTTAAACCTCTTATGTGAAGAGAGTGTTGCTTCTTGATCTGTAATTTGTGTTGGATCATGGTAGCATGAACGTTTTTATGGAGTTTTATTTTAAATTGAAAACGATTACTACATATTGGTACAGGTATGTCTTTTAAATATATTGGCTGTAGGGCAATTACTTTTCCAAACGGGTTTATCATTTTTTGAAAATCTTATAAGTTGTATTTAAGTCAAGTATTGAAATGGTCAGTTTTATCCATCTGCCCATTTCACTTATGTTACCCACACATCTATCTATATGCCAGGTTTAAACCCTCCCAGAGTAGCCATCTGAATAACATTAAATTATTATAGATGCAGAATCATGTATATATATATATGCGAGTAATATGTCTGTAATTTAATTGAATATGTGTAGATTACAGATATGTATCAATTTTATAAATATTTCTAATTTAGAAAATATTTTAGTCTAAATTATTTATGTTAAAGGGGGGGGAGGGTGAACGTGTGATGGGTGGAGAGGAGTGAGAGTGTTGAAAAGAGTTTGAAGGGCAAAATCAAATTGTGGGGTGTAGTGTAAAGGATATATATATATATATTTCAGGTAGGTAAATTCATTTTATAGACATTTCTATTTTAAGAAATATTTTAGTTAAATTATTTAGCAACTTTATTATTGTATTAGTGAAATCGCATATACATATCTCCTGTTATTCTGCATTTATTCTACTGCCTCTGGTTATGAAGTGTTTTCTGCTAATTACAGGGTAATTTTTTCAAAAATAACATTCGATTTTGTAAAACAGATTTAATGTAGGTCAAGCATCTAGTGCTAAAACAGTCCTAAAATAGTGTGGATTTTGTTTGAAATATATAATGTTAACAAGATAAGCAGGGAAAACAGAATCTAAAATTACTTTGTTATCACTAAAATTGTTTGTCTATATAAAGAAATGAGTTTTTCTGCCAGTGGGAATAATTAAATGTTTGGCTAAAATAAAATGGATTGTTCAGCTATGCAAAAAAATAACAGGTGTGCAGATAAATACTTGAAGTTTTATTAACATAGATCAATCATATATGTATTAAGTGAACTGTAGGCCGAATCACCTTAAAAAGTGCGAGTAGAGGTCGTAATCCACCGTCTCTCCTCACGGGGTCCAATGAAACCTAATGACATCACCAGCCAAAAGTATCCCATGGAAAATCTCTGTTAACTGTGCATCATCATCAAGTGTCAACTTATTAATTATTGTCCCAAGTGCTTCAAAACTAGCTGCAATGGAAACAACTAAACGGTAAATTTTCTCAGAGCTCTTGTCTATAAACTGTGACTTTCATTTCTCTATTTTAAAAGCTAGCTATTCACTAAATCTGCTTTCATCAAACACATTTACTAAAATCTATAAAGAAGGTTGTTAAATGCTAAGTCTTGCCTGATTATAAAATTTAAATTCTCTTTTATAATATAAAAATCAAATTCTCTTTTAAATTGTAAAACTCCTAATATAATCTATTTTAAATGTATAATTTTCTGCGGTCTTTTTATGCCTATTTCTAAATCTATTCAATTTTATTTTATGATTTTATCATTTTAATATAATATGTGTATTTAATATGCCAAATGACTCGAAACCGCAAGTATTTCTAAATATCATTTTAGCTTATTGATTTGCGAAGATAATTTCAAATCTTCCTTATAATTTAATATTAAATAATTGAATTATTATTCTTCATTCTCACTGGATGTTTCGAGATCATATTATGTTATTGATTAAGTTTTGGGTATCAATATTACAATAATCAGTTATCTAGCTATTTTATGCAGTTTGCTTAAATTTAGTTATGAATTATAACTATTTATATATATAACTCGTATATCATCAGAACTAGCCACGGAAATATTTTCAAAGGATATTTTAATATTTTATTCGTAATTACCCCACAAATATGCTTTATCCTCCTTAGATTTATTTATGTTGAGAGCAGGGGATAATATTAAACTAGGTTACTAATTAATTTAGTCCTTTAATAGTATATTTAAAATTCTAAATTTGAGAACTGGATTATATAGTGTACCGGTCGAAACCCACCACCACCGCAAGTCAAATCGGATCAAACCAGCTGAACCAAAACTGAATTCAAACCTAACTCAACAGCTCAGATAGCAGAAATCGACGGCACAGTGCTATGCGCCAAGAACTAGCTCAATGGTTGGTGAGGACTAGAGACTCCTGAGTAACACTAATATCTAAGAATTTATATACTTTGAAGAATTTTATAAATTGAATCATATGTATGTTCGGGTTGCCAACACAGACAGCGGGTATTAACATTTAAATAATTATAAAAAGAATAATGAACTAAGAAAACCAAGTATGTTAGAAAATATTTAATAAAAATAATTTGTTTTGTTTCATAAAATAAAGAATGCATTAATTACCTCTAGTCTTTAAGATATCTTACAATTATAATAAGAGTGGTGGTCCTTATCATATGCCAACAAGTATTACATAAATTGAAAGTCTCTGCCTATGCCCCCAACAAGAAATATAAAGGCTGATAAAGGTATTCATTAATGAAGGAAATGATTGCTCTAATTTGATTACGATGGAATGTGATATTTTTTTCACATTCGAAAATCTATTCACGAAGAGCAAGATACGATTTTAGGGCATAACTTTAATCTTGATGTAAAAACAGATTTAATTAATAATATATTTGAGAATTTGTTCGACTTTAATTTAAATCAATTCATCACGAATTACGAGCATCCGAGCAGGCTTTTCCGGAAAATCCCTTGAAAGACGATTCTAGTCGATGATCGAAGTCTATGGCAGTTTGCATTTAACAAGTCTTACACCCTTTGACTACTATGAAGGGAGCGAAGTACTTTCTTCTTGATAATTTTAAATAAGAGAAATATGATCACCGACCAGCCTATCAGAGCAGAACATTGCCCTACATCAGCAATGTTGTGATGATGACTTGATAGTTATCATTGAAAACTAAAACCCATATAGAATCTCAGTGATAACTTGATCAATTATTAAAGTCAAACGAGCTTTTAACAAACTATTTGAAAGTATTTGTAAGTTATATTAATTATGCCTTGATCATCGTGCTCTTACTGAATCTTAATACAAATAACAAAAGTTGAATTAGAATCTATTTAACCCTTTATCGGCCCTTTTGCAATAAAACATTTAACTTATATTTGAGTTAATAAATATTAGTGGAGCGAGAAAATAATATTTTAACATTTTGTGAATATATAAACCTTTGTGTATTAGATAGGGAGCTGGGGACATAGGTAAAAACGGAGCTAATAATTGATTATTAGCCAATTATAAAAATAGTAAACATGTAATATTTCTTTCATCGATGATTGATAGAACTTATAAATTTAGTTCTAATGGGCGAGAATTACTATTTAAAATTAATATATTATTTGCGTGAGGCAAATAGAACAAAGGAGCTCATCAAGTCGAGAGATTATTGGCATATAATTTTAAATAAATGAACATTAATAAAGCACCCAAATATATATATTAACTGAACCGCCAAGTAAGAAGAGAAAAGTTTAAAGACTAGAGATTAAAGAATTAAGATATAGATTTACAATAGCGTAAATAAAAGGTGTTAGAAAGATTTTTACATTAGAGAATAAAGAGCTCTTAAAAAGGAGTGTAAAATAAAGTTCGAATTGGCCAGAGAGTTTAGAGTTCATGAGAAATATATTACCCTTCCATGCTAGGTTTTTAAGTTACACATCCAAGTCGGTGAAACGTAGGCACCATTTGGTCGATTATTGGAACAGCATTTTTAGTAGCTTTTCATGATGTTAGCAGTCTGATCAGTCTGGAAAGATTCAGCAGCACTATTGAAGATTTCTAGGGACATCATGGAACCGTAGCCAGATTACTGATGTTCTAGCCCTCTATCATGATGAATACAATTTAACACGCACAGAGTTCACTGTACTACTTTACAACAAAGATCCCCCCTTCCGACTTTTCAGAGCTATATATACTGTTCACAGATGCCTTAGGCTAGCGCTCTTTTATTATCCATTAGTTGTTTTCAGATACATTCCTTCGATAAGGCTTTCAAACTTATTTTTGAATTCCTTTCCTAATTAGAAAATGAATTCTTAAAATCTGAAATGATTTTAATTAGAAATTGAATTCTTATCTTTTTTAATTAATAAAACTTTACTGTTGTTTTTGAGAATTTGAAAGCCTATGGAAGGAATGTAGCTTTTAATCACAAAACTTTACAAATTATTTAAAGGTGAAAAAAACAAGTATTCCCGATGCAATGAAACTTTCGAACAATTATATATATTTAATATTTACAAATATATATACGCACAATCCACACAATTTAATATATATAAATTCATGAATATTTTATCATGAATTTATTTAGAGAATTGATCAATTTTAAACTAAACTAATTAATTTTGCTACGCATTTGAAATAAGTTATTCATTATGGAAATTAGCGTGGACTGAACGTATAAAGCCCCATTGCATCGGAAATTTAAGGTTAGTATTAGGGTAAATAACATGAAGCTAGGATCGAACTTAGATCCGACTGCTTCAATAGATATGCAAAATATGCTATCTAATATTAAGGGACGATAATGTAATGTTACGTGATTGCGTTATACATATGTATGAGTTGCGGATGTGTCTTTACAAAGTACGCAATGTACACTTATTAGCTTGCTGCATGATTTTCGATGACATGCTGGCAGAGGTCACTCTCATCTAATTTAGTTTGGGTTTAAGCACACTTTTAGAACTAGGGCATAAGGACCTACATGATTCATAATGCTTAACCAACTACCTGAACTACAAATGTTCTTATTCGTGGCAGGTTGGGTGGTTTTAGGGCAAACCGAGTCTTTGGCGACTGAAGCCCATGAATAATGACTCATTTGCACCTTTTGTTTAATTAATATTTTAATATGTGCCATAGAGGATAAAGGTAAACCTATAATAAATCAGTTTTCTCTCCCTTTTATATTAAACGCTTATCTAGCATTAGTATACATCCTAATCTATGTTAACATGCAAACCTGTGTATCTCTGAGCCTAATTACATGCTCAAATTAACTTTGTATTAAATAGACGCTATAGGAGCATTATGATAGTTAGTTATATAACTTTGGCTATAAAGTTCCGCATGATCTAGTAGACTACAAAAGAGCTAGAGATTTGGCATATTAATTAATATAGGCATGAAATTCCAATACCGCACTACGCATTGTTAAACGCTTATAATAAAATATATAACATGAATCTCAGCAGTTATCTAATGCCTGTGAGCATTATACCTCATGTTCCCACCATATAATTTGATATGCTTTAATTTATTGTTTGCTATTGTTTTATTAAAGTAATCATATTTAAAATTATAATTTGTTTGCATATTTTATTGTTCGTGAATTCATTTTATCCAACTCTATATTTAATTGCACATACACTATTTCATATATATGTAGATCAGTCTGTTAAATTCTATAATTAATTACTTAACCATATGTGTATATATCTTATCAAATCAGTGATAAATTAGTTCAATTATGAGTCTCTTGTTTTACCGAGAGTGACTACTTCTGGTGAAACATGAATCGCGTAACTACAAAATCGTGTTAAATAAGTCTGCATAAAAAGAGACCCAGGTGTACATTATTATTCAAATTTTAAAATAAACTGCTTAGAATATTTTACAAAATATTTTGAACTAATATCTCTAGAATTTCTTCTTTATTATTATTTATTGTTAATTTTTTGAAGTATTTCCCTAAATATTCTTTAATTTTATTCCATTAAATATCTTCTGAGTAATTAATTTTTTATTGTCTTTTTTTTTCCTAATGTCCTAAACAAATTTAATATCATTTTGTCCTTTCACATTATTTTTAATTTTTCAAAGTATAATTGGTTTTTGTATTTCATTTTGTTACTAATATATAAGACACTATTGCTTTTTTGTAATATTTTCTTAAATTATTTTTCTTTATAATTTCTCCTCAGAATCTCCATAATCACAAAATTTAATTAATATTTTATTTTTCTTATTATCCATAATTAAATGAAATGTTTTTGCCTCAATTTATTAAAATTAATTTGCATTGAAAAGCCATTTGTTATTGAGGGAAAAAACGGTCCCCCATGCTAATATTTTGCATTCAAAAAGAGTTATTTATATTAAAATAATATATTTAAATGCATATAAGTATCACTTATTCTCTATCAGAATTATTATTTTTCTACAGCAACAAATATTGTTAGTTTTTTTTTTTTTAAAAAAATTTAATGCTAAAATCAAACCCTTCAATAAATGATACTAAAATGTGAACAACTTGGTAATTTGAAATTATATTTTAATGTTTCAATAAAATTTTATAACCCTAATTAACCCTTTGACCCCCAGTACGACTTTTCTAGAAATTTCTATTTTGAGCTGAGTTTACGCGTAAACGGTAAATGTCACACATACGCGCTATACGTCATTCTTTGCGTAATTTCAATATCTACCTGAAACTCTAAGAATTTTTTCTGTACGACAATATTTAGATTTTTTATGAATATTTTTAGCAAAGTGTACCTAAATTTTTTTTTTTGATTTTTCTCATTTTATTTATCGTAAAAAAGTTATTCCACAATTGTTGGATCAATTACTGAAGATTTTATTGTGATTTTCCATTGAAGTTGTCCGTGATTCTGGGCTCTCTTCTCAAATTACGTTTTTGGATAACGTTCAAGGGTATGTAATTACTTTTATATATATATATATATTTTTTTATAAATTATAATATTTTATATTTACTAAAACAAATAAATATTTTATATAATAATAAATTATAATATTTTCGATGTACTGAAACAAATAAACGTTTTTTGATAACATTCGCGAGTATGTAATTACTTTTTTATATATATATTTTATAAATTATAATATTTTCTATTTACTGAAACAAATAAATATGTTCTATAATAATAAATTATAATATTTTCGATGTACTGAAATAAATAAATATGCTATAGAATAATAAATTATAATATTTTCAAATAATTATGCTGTAGAATGGAAAAAAGTTGGGGACTGGGGTATCTGTCACTGCATGAGCTAATGCATTTTTTGGCATGATTATAAATATGAATAGTGTATCATGCGTGACCAAGTTTGAATTTATGGACGAATTATTGCATAAGTGCTAAAGTTATGACCCTCAATTGATTTGTGTCAATTTTGGGCAAGTAATATAGGATATTGTATAAATTTTCTGGCTTCTTCAATCTATTCAGTTATTGTTACAGTGCCATGTATTTGAACTCAGCCTTTCTTCATATTTTTTATGCAAAATAATAAATATATTTATATACAAGTTCATGCTACACAACTGGAATTTCATGTAATATAGGATATTTTATACACAGTTTCTGACTTCATCAATCCATCCACTCTGTGTTATAGTGCCATGTATTTGAACTCAGCCTTTCTTCCACACATGTAATCATTGTTAATAATAATAAAAAATTATCTTTATTGATTTATTTTTATTCATTTTATTTTTTATGAGTTTATTTATTTATTTTTGAATTACACTGTTCTATTACTTTTTTCTCCACTAAAAACCATTCATATTTTTACAGATAATTTACAAAACTGAACATATCTGGCTGTGGAATGAAAATGGATCACAGCAAGTCAGCTGTCTGAGGTAATTTTTCCCTGAGAAAATTACCTCAGGTAAGACTTCCAATACATCATTTTTTTTGTAAATTTGTGAGGAATGTGATGAAGCTGTTTATGAAAGTGTCATTTTATCATTTGAATTTCAAAATTTAGAATTTGTGAATCAGTGTAAAAACAAACATTCTTAAATCTGTTATAAATATTATTTTTTTTAACTTTTTCTTTATGAAATGATTATTTTAACAGCTTCATTATATTCTTTCATATATGTACTTGCTTTTACAACATTATTTTTATATATTTATTACATTCAAACACAAAATATCTAAGTTATTAGAGTTAGGGTAAATTTTTCTAAAAATTAAAGATGGCCACCTGGTTTTCAAAGGGTATTAAATAAATTACTTAAATTATAAAATTATTTTTATTATTTTCAAATTTGAAGAAGAATGACATCTCATATCTACATATATATTTATTACACTCACTCTTCACCATGATATAAATGAAAAGTTCACTGCAAAGACATTTTAAAGAAACATAATTAGCTTTGGTTGTTGCTGACTTCACCTGTCAAAACTTCAATATAACTAGCATGTCTTACATTAAATATTTCACCATGTTTGAATTTTTTTTCCAATTAAATCTGTTTTTCTATATATTACACAGTTAATTTCTATTTTAAAGCATGCATACTTAAGATATCTAATGATTTCAGTTTTAAAAGTTTTTTTTTTTTTTGACATTTCAGAAATAACAATGGAACACACAAGCACTGGTTGTAATTTACTTCAAAAAGTTAAAACAATGAAATATTAGATGTTTGAATTATATGATATTAAAAAAAACATATATTTAGGATTAGTAATACACTAAGAAAAAAAAATCTAAAAGTTAAAAAATATTTATTGTTAATAAAATTTTAAAGAATATTCTGTTTACCATTTTCACCAAAGTTATTTCTTTTCAGTAAATGCTTACTACTTTGTCACTGTTTCTGGTTATCATAATGAACTTTCCATAAGTTGTATTTTTTTAAAAAAATGTTTTAAAAGACAATACCCTATTAGTGACTATCTTTTTGTTTAAGAATACATATTTTACAAAAAGATTGCATCATAACCAATAATTTGTAAACAATTTTTTTTTACAAGTCACCATTTTTATCTAAGATTAAACACTCTAAAACACATAGTCAATAAAAAATTACTACATCATAATATTAATAGGTAGTGTTAATCAAATAAAAACTTTTATCTTCACCACACAATAGAATATTAGATTAAATACAAGCTTAAAATAACATAGAAAGGTAGCAATTGCAGGATGATTGTAGCTTGTATAATGTCAAAAGTTAATGCAGTATTAATGTTATGATCCATGAGTCCATTAATTACATAAAATTCTCTTTAGAGTAGTCTATAGTCTATTTTTTAGGAACTCTATTGCTTTCCCTTAAATTTGAAACTTTTTCTTTGTTATCACACTCAACATAAAATTTAAGTTTAAACCATTTATTACTTATCAGAAAATAATAAATTGACTTCATTTAACAGATAGTTTTGTTTACTACTGAAATAAATTTTAACTGTTCACATTTTTTCTATAAATATTAAAAAATGAAATTATAGTAAAAACAAAAAAAAAAAGATCACATGTCATCAATTCTAGAAACATTATCTTCATTTTACAAAATCAATGAAATCTTCAGTATTTTTGATTTTAAAAAAAAAATCTGAATGAATGAATATTTATTTCTGTTTGTAACTAATGAAATATGCTTTAAAAGTTTAATATTTTTCAATATTTATTGCAAATTTATATTTTCCTACTTATTATTATAATTAGATTGTTTACATAGAAAGCTAAGCTTCTAAATTCCTTTAGGCCATATTTGCATTAGCTGCTAATATAACATTCTATTTTGAAAATAAAGTATTTCCATTCAAAACAAATTATTAATAATTTATATTTTGATATCTAATATATATTGTGTAAATTATTGTATAAAATATTTGTAATTGTAATAAATTTGCAAATAAACATGTTTTTGGTTATTTGAATCATTTTCTTTAAACAATGTCATAAAAATCATGACATTGAACACTCCTGTCATAATGCAATAGATATACTTGTCAGGGTGGAGCTTAATTCCTTTGTTTAAAGGATTTTGTTTTTATTTTCTTGCCATCTATCAATTTTTTTTGAACTAAAATGTTATATTATAATGTAGACAGAAAAATTTGCATATTACAATATAATGCTTATGGAAATTCTCACTAACAGGTGAATTAGTGAAAAATGAAGCAATTTTGATGATGCATGCCATTTGGTTAACTTCCTAATGAGTCATTTTTTAATATCAATATTGCTAAAACTTTAAACACTATTGAAATATTAGAATAAAATTTAAAAATGAGTTACCAAATTAAAACATTTTTGCCAATTATTAATTAAAAATTATTAAGAAAGATTCAATTGAAAATGATATTACCAAATAATGTTGAGATCAATATTAAAAATTTGTTTTCCTGCATTTAGGAGATTTGGTATTTCATTTTAAAGCTAATGTGGTCTCCATTGCTAAAGTAAGTTGATTTTACTTTATTGTCATGGTTTTACATATTTTCACAGCTTATCTAATGATAAAGAATATCAAGTGGATATTAATATACATTTAGTATGTTGCTACTTTAATAAACAAACTAATTCCCTGGTTCATGTTTTATTTCTCATCTGACACTTTTTAGCAGGTATTACAGACAAACAATAAAAGCAATGATAAACAACATTGACAAAGGTATAACTAATTTGGCATTTATTGTAGCAATATTTTAGGTATCTCACTGTATCATTAAGGTTACCTTTTGGAAATACAACGAAAACACCACAGCTGTGTATATATTCAACCAATGTAGATAAAGATTTTGCAATAGATTGGGAATGATGCTTACATTAAATTGGAGGATTGTAGAAATGTCTTTTTTTGTAGTTGACTAGCAAGGTCAAAATTTAACCAGCTATAATTAAACAATAAAGAAAATAATGTTTTATATCTAACTCTCTCATTATCTGTGCTATTTATTATGATTGAAATTCAAAAATAATTAATTTTTTTTTTTGAATCATAGCAACAAACAAAAAAGTTTCCTTCAATTTCTCACATGGCATAACAAACCACATAAAATACATTTTAAAACTGATATTTACAATAATACATTTAAATCTGACTTAGTTTATCTCTACAGTTTATTATTTTATAATTAATTAAAATATAATTTTATCAAAACTTCTTTTTGCTTTTTTTTTTTTTAAAAAAAGGATTTTATTTGTTTAAATTTTCACTTTTCTAATCAATTCTTTTCTGTTATAAAGAACTAATGATATTTAGTTAAAGTTTATTCTATTATCACTCTCTAGTTTCATTTTTTTCAAAATTAATTCCTTTTAGTTTTACACAAAAACTTTTAAACTTTAAAATACACTTTTTATTTCTTTTTAGATATTAAAATTATCTAAGCTATTATTAAAATTTAATTTTAACTGTAACTTAGTTTTATATTGATTTTTATACATTATATATGTAACCCACCACAGAGAAATCACTCTCTGTATATATATTGTGGCTACAGAAAGGAGTTTGCTATTAACTGAAAGGAGACCCTTTGATTCCTCTTGGAGGCCTTAAAGGAACCAAACAGGGCAAATTACTAATAGTCCACTCCATACGTTATTGTCGTTGTAGCTGTTATTACTATGTGATTATTCATATAGTATACGAACATGGATGGGCTGCTCACCAACCACATTAGCCAGTGTGGTGAGTTTATTGGCTATTTACCTCTGAGTTTAAGATCAAGAAACACCATGGTCTTTCTTCTCAGTGCCTGATAAGGCAGAATGAATGTTTGTGTAAATGATAAATATTTTTCCAATACATATATACAATTATGACAGACAAAAATAAAGCATGGCCCTTATTCCCAGAAGGCTGTAAAGTCACCAACCAAGGCAGTGGTTGGTGGCTGAAGGCGAAGGGTGCTAAGAATCCCCTGATTGCGGACCCAGGCTGCCATTTGATGATGACTTTTTATTTAGGTACTTACAACTGCAGATCACTTTCAAGTGAAGGAAGATTGCAAGAATTAGAAGAAGAACTAACTGTCTTATATTAAATGGGACATTATTGGACTTTGTGAAGTTAGAAGAAAAAGAGAAGAAACAATTGATTTAAAAAGTGGACATATACTCTATTATAAAGGCACACATATTGGAAATACAAGTGGAGTAGGATTCATTATAAATAAAAAGTGGAAGAACAATATTGTGGAGATTGATGGTGTATCAGACAGATTGGCAAGATTAGTTATACAACTTAATAGCAGATACCAAATGCAGATAATTCAGGTTTATGCCCCAACAAGTTCTCATAGTGATGAAGTAGTAGAAGATTTTTATATGGATGTACAAAAGGCTTTTGATCAGAGTAAACAACATTTTAAAATTGTTATGGGAGACTTTAATGCTAAAATTGGTAGACAAATGAAAGATGAAATTGCTGTAGGTAATTTTGGTTATGGTAATAGAAATGAGAGAGGACATAGACTTGTGGAGTTTGGCAGAAAAAGAAAAACTTTATATTATGAATTCATTTTTTGAGAAAAATGTTAAAAGGAAATGGACATGGAAGCATCAAAATGAAGGTACAGCAGAATTGGATTATATTTTGACTAACAGAAAATACATATTTCAAGATTGTAATGTTCTTAATAAATTTAACACAGGAAGTGATCATCCATTAGTAAGGTGTAAGTTACGTGTTAATGTAAAACTAGAAAGACAAAAATTATTAAGAAAAACAATATTTACAGTTGATATTCCTAATCTTCAGAAACATTCTAATGAATTTAAATTAGAACTTACAAATAGGATTCAAGTGTTAGGAGATTTTGAACATGATACAGATTTGAATGAAATTAATATGAAAATAACTGATACATTTTTAAAAACTGCAACAAACATAGCTGGTAGAAAAAAGCAGCAATTGACTAATAAAATTTCTACTGAGACTAGAGAATTTATGAAGAAAAGAAGGAATATGAAGATATACAAAAATGATGTATTAAAAAGAATTGAATATCTCGAATTTTGTAAAATGGTATGGAAAAGAGTTGAAAATGATATAAGAAAGTATAACTGTGAAATAGCGAGGAAAGCTGTAGAAGAAAATAAAAGTCTCAAAAATGTTAAACAACATTTTGGTATTGGTAGGAAATTTATATCTGCAATAAGAAAAAAAGATGGAATTATTACTAAAAAGAGAGATGACATCATGAAATTGGTAGAAGATTTTTATCAAGAATTATATAGTAATAAAGAACAAGTACCTTCTATATCTATTACATCTTCCGAATTGCCAAGAATTTTAAATGAAGAAGTGAGACATGCAATTAAGTGTATGAAGAAAGGAAAGGCTCCAGGAAATGATGGAATTATAATTGATATATTAAAAGAAGCAGGTGAAGAAATAGAAACAATTTTAGCAAAGTTATATACCAAATGTCTAAATGATAAAGATGTACTGGAAGATTGGAAGAATGCAGTAATAATATTAATATTTAAAAAAGGTGATGAAGAAGATATTAGAAATTACAGTCCTATCAGCCTTTTATCAGTTTTATATAAAATTTTTACCAAGATAATTACAACTCGTCTACAGAGAACTTTGGATTTCCACCAACCAAGAGAACAAGCTGGATTTAAAAGTGGTTTTTGTACAATAGATCATATCCAGGTATTGAGAGAAGTCATAGAAAGGACAAATGAATATGAGTTGTCATTATGTTTTGGATTTGTAGATTATGAAAAGGCATTCGATTCTATACACATTTCTTCAGTGATTAAAGCATTGGATCATCAATGTATAGATCCAGGATATTGTCATATTTTAAAGAATATTAATAAAAATACAACAGCAACAATTAGATTATATAATGATACTGGAAAAATCAACATTGAGAAAGGTGTAAGACAAGGTGACTCCATATCTCCAAAACTCTTTACAGCAGTGCTGCAAGAAGTATTTTGTGAATTAAAATGGGAAACTAAAGGAGTGAAAGTAAATTGAGAGTATTTAAGTCATTTAGATTTCACAGATGATGTAGTTGTTTTTGCAAATAATGCTTCAGAGCTATGAGAAATGTTGCAGGAGTTAGCAGATGAAAGTAGAAAAGTAGGACTAAAGATAAATGTTAAAAAGACTAAAGTAATGTTTAATCGATTTGCTCAAAATATGAAAATAAAGATTGATTATTAAGAATTAGAAGAAGTTAACAGTTACAAATACCTTGGTCAGATTATTAATACAGATGGAAACATAATGGAGAAAATTAATCATAGAATTAAACTTGGTTGGAGTGCTTTTGGTAGAAATAACTTGATACTAAAAGGAAATATGCCTATGTGTTTGAAAAGGATGGTTTTTAACAAATGTGTTTTACCAGTTCTTACTTATAGATCTGAGACTTGGACACTTAATAGAAGAGCAATACAGAGACTTCAGACCACTCAAAGGAGTATAGAGAGATGTATGTTGGAAGTAACAAGAAGAGATCAAAAACGCAATGTATGGGTAAGACAACAAACAGGTGTTACTGACCTTATTGAAAAAATTAAAAGATTGAAATGGAGTTGGGCTGGACATATTGCTAGAAGAGATGATAGTAGATGGACAATTGAAATTTTAAACTGGATTCCAAGAGATTGTAAAAGATCCAGAAAGAGACCACATGTGAGATGGATGGATGAAATAAGAAAATGTGCAGGGGTGTTGTGGAGAAGAGAAGCTAAAGATCTGAGAAGATGGATTAAACTTGGAGAGACCTTCATCCTGCAGTGGATTGATAATGGTTGATGATGATGATGATGATATATATTGTACCAGTCGAAATTGTCTGACCACATAACAAGATCTAGTGTCTAGGCAAATGTATCTCGAGTCCAATCATGTGCGAGATACATGTCAGGAACAATCATGAACTCTGCCCTGTATGCCCAGATTCCAGGTTCAATTACTTATGAGGAGCAATCCGATGATACTAGAGTATTTACTTTACCACCGGCCGACATTGCACATCGGAGAAACAAAGAGACTCAGTGGAAAATCATGACAAATGTGTATATACATTTTAAAACAGACAAACACTTTTGCTTAACTTTAGTGGGATCTTACATCATTCCACAAATCATGGCATTTAAATTTAACTAAATCAATTAACTAAAGAATGAGCAATTATCAGATGTTTAGTTTTAAAATATTTAATAAAGAACAAATAGAAATAAATATATCTATACATTTGAATTATATTAAATGGTGATTAGCCTCATATTACAAATAAGTTATATTGTTCTTACTCACACTTGAGCATTATATTAAGTGTTTACAAATAAGTTATGAAAAATGTTGATGCAGCGTAATGAGATTTAAATTATTCTAGTGCATTTATAAAGTGTACAATTATAATGATTCGCCCAGATTACAAACGAAAACACAACCTTGACTGATCCCAGGATGGGTTACATAATTGTTGGTTAACTAACCGACCAAGCTATCATACGTTTATATACAAGAAAATATAATTTTTAATAACAATTTATTTACTGAATGTATGTGGAATTATTTCTCTAAATTATATATATATATATAGAGAGAGAGTTGTTAAGTGACACATCAAAAGTTATTTAATTTATGAGATACGTTTAATTAGGGCATAACATTAGATACTGATATTTATAGGCCTGAGCTTTTTGAAAAGAGGACTTTAATATAAAGTGTCACAGTGTTAGCATAATGGCGAATATTTGTAGATCCATTACTTTGAGGTGCTTTATCAGATTAACATAAGAAAACAGTCTAGCCGACTTGACACCCCAGCATTTTGCGGAAACAGCTGACAAAAGGTCTCGGATGGAGTTGCAAATGGGCCAAACTTTGCCAGAATTATCCCATGCATTTTTCTCATTATGCGAGTATATATATATATATGGTCCAGTAACATTCATCACCTTGTTTACAACCTGAAATGAAGATGAGATGGCTCAGGCATTCCGATGCACATCTCTAGATAAAGCTTAAAACATAAAGAATGGCCTATGCTAACAACGCATTGTAATAAACTAATAACTAGTAAAATATGTATAATTAAGCTTACAACCTATAATAATAACATCAAAAATAAGGGTATGATCATCTTTATTAAACATAGTTTAAAGATATTATTAGAAAAGTATTTCAATAACAACGAAAGTTTTAAGTCCCCCCCACTTTCATTACACTTATTTAATAAAATTCCACATATGTATAATATAGTATACAATTAAGTCTAAGGTGTGCTTTAAGAAAAATATTTGTATATGTGTTTAGATGGACGAGAATAAAGACATAAAAAATAATATATAGATTTAACATATTTGTTTGCATTAATATTGCACATTTATGAAAGTTATTAACATTGTATATATCACAAACTAACCAAAGGTGAAACTTTATTTCCCCTCTGTTGTTTAAGCAAAAAGTTTAATAATTAGTAAACATTTTTTTTTAAAAAAAATCTCCCAACCTAGCAAGTGTTATAGTTTTAAAAATAAAAACAAACTAATTAGAATTGAGTGTTACTCCTATCTAATGCGTGGAGCTAAGGTAAAAATAACTATACTGGTGAGGGTGGGAGTGCATTGCAATGTCATTTACCATTTAAAAAATATATATATATTAGACAAAATATTAATAAAATAATTGCTGCATTAAATTAAAAATAAAAAAACTATGAGGCTAATTGAAAGTGTTAGAGAATAAAATAGACTATAATGAAGTTACAAATAGTTAATATTTAATTCTTTCATATTTTAAAAGTTAAATCAGGAGAAAGTTCTGAATTCATAAAGACGACACTTTACAGCATTACCTTTGGAAAGCAGGTAGCACATCACTTTTCATGGTATAGCAGCAGGTTTGTGGATGTTCATCAGTAGTGGTGGGCAGGCTGTAGTTGAGTTGGCCTAATCATGGAGAGGTGTTTCTTGAAATAATTGAGTGATGTAGATTCATTTGGCAGATGCCTTATGAATCTATGTACTCACCCTGATGACTGAATTTGGGTCCTATTTATATGACTCTGGTTTATCTAAGGAATGCTATTCAGTTCTAATGCCTGTGGCTATAAAATAATACTGCAGAACAGTTTTTTTTTTAGTAAGGAATATCTCCTTTGTTAATCAGGTAGTGTAAAACAATGCAAACGGATTAGTATTTTTGAAACAATTGCTCTAAAGCTATTTCCGGCTAAGAAATAGATTTTACCAAAAGATATTTTTGTTATAGAAATTTATTTATTTTTTTAATATAGATAATAATTTAATCACGCTAATTGATTTTGTTTTAAAATGCTTTTACAAGCTACCAAGCCAATTACATTATCCCAACCACCATGACATATATATGTATTTTTAGTATATAAAATTTTAAATATACATTTTCATATAACATATACAAATATAAATATTAATTTATACCTAATCCTTTATCACTTTTAATATATACATGTGATTTATGACATATACAACCTATTAAAATTATATGAAATATTATTATTAATTCATTTAATTCAAGATTATTAAATCTTTATTAACGTTTATTTTGAATACAAAATTTTTTAAAAAGTAAACTAAATAGGTGTGTATATACACGTAGGACTGAGATTTGAATCCAGTTTGGTGGTGAGGGATCATATAGGACTGAGAAACGTAATCTGAATCTCCGATTCTGTTTATATATATATTGTGAATATTCAGATTAATGATCAAAGTATTAAAAAAAAGGAATAAAGAAGTTGGTTGATCTTGTTTGATTTTTCTTTTGCTTGATAAATGGATAATGGGAGATCTTGGAAATATAAGTTTAAATTGATCACCATGGCAACCTAAAGCCTTTAAATAGTATTGTTTACTGTTGATTCTAGCTTTAAAATACTAAATTCATTGCAATCAAACTCAAGAAAAACATAGGCAAATAAATAAATTTTGAAAACAATTTAGTATGATATAAAAGTTTACTTAAATAGGATCAGTATTATTATTTTTAAATATTTTATTTCTGTTATTGCAATCACCATAGCAACATTATTACATATAATTAAATGTTTTTATGTCATGTATATTTGTTTATAAAGTAATAAAAAATTATTAGTATTATCGTTTTAATTTCTCCTTATATGTAAAAACAAAAAATACTTAATTGTAATATTAATTAGAAAAATATAACTTACTATTAAAAATTTTCGGCTGAATGTTTTCGAGGAACATCGTTACACATTCAACAGAGCTCAAACGAACAGCAACACATCCTCTGTATTTTTCGAACATAGTAAACAATCTGGGCACAACTTCATACCTGCCAACCCCATTATTTTATGTTCAGAGCCAAATTATTACAGGAGAAAAATAAAGGAGGCATTCTATATTAATAGAGACATCCATGCCATTAACAGAAAGGACACATGCTTCGAGATCTCAAAAAAATGGGCTACGTAACAGTAGCTTATTTGAATATTTACATTTGCATATATTTATTACACTTTTCATGAAGGCTATGAGTATGAGGCATGGTTCCTCGAAAACGTTCAGCCGAAAATTTTTAATAGTAAGTTATATTTTCTCTAATTAATATTACAATTAAGTATTTTTTTGTTTTTATTAGTATTATCAAAAAAATATATATGTAAATTATTTGTGTTTATAAAGTGAATAAAGGTTGTGATATCAATTTTGTATTTTGGTTCGAAAAATATTAGGAAAAAAAAAATATCGAACTTAGATTCCATTACTATGTATCCATTTTTCTCCAAACTTACATTACAAACTGGGAAAACTGTTGTTAAACTATGGTCTGCTATTGAACTTTATTTGAGTGATTTCCAATGATTATTCTGACATTGATAATGTCAGAAAAAGATAAGATAAATAGCCACCAAGGACTGTAAGAGAGGTCTATAATCTTTTTGTTATTGCCAAATCAGACAAGCTTCTATATTCTTTTAAATAAAAATTTCTTCAATAATTTTTTTTAAATGTTAAACTATAAAATATGAAAGAATAAACTTAGATCATTTGAATGGCAGTTGTGAAGGGTTCCCATTTTCCCGATCTCCATCATCATCATCATTTTCTCCATCCATCATCATTCAACATCCCTTCACCCTGCCTTCATCCATTCCCATTAGGTTACAATTGATGCCCAACATTTAGGCCTCAATATATGTTGTTTAGTTCCTTGTGAAATGCTGACAAAACTTTATTATATTTTATTGACTTTGTTTGGAGTCATTTTTGTCATTATTTGTACTTTATCAGAATGTTATGAAATTTGATTAATTTTGTTTAAACATATCCACAATAGTTAGTACAGGTGTTGTTGTTATTGCCCTTCTCAGTTATGTCTATTGTTTCACATGAATACTTTCACTTATTTGGTGTTTGTTAATATGGTAGTGAGTTAATAAATAGTAAAATTTTGCTCATTGCCAATGATTATAAATAGTATTCTACCATTGTGAACATTTCTTAACTTGAGTTGTATTTATCTTGCTACAGCAAAATTTATTACATTCATCTATTTTTTGCAGTATATGAATAATTTTCCAAATATTGTTATTTTTGTTGGTCATTATTATTACTTTTGTTTGGATCTGCATTGTCTGTTACCAGATTTATATTTATATTATTGTTAAGCAACTGTTAACAAATAACTATTTCATTTTATTTAATGTGTGAACCGGGACACATATAGAGGAAAAACATTATTATTGAAAGAGTTATTATATGTAGAGTACTGGTGTTAGGGCTTTTGTTTGGTAGTTTGGATTATTCTTGTTGAAGGGGGTATAGAATGACAAGATGCCTTATTAGTGTTATTAAATCATATTATGAAAAAGGTAAAATTGAGTACAAGCAGCAGGAAGGAAAAGAAGTTAGAGAAACATCCATCAGTGATGACTATGGTTCAATTTGACTTATTTATGCAGAAAATGAACAAAAATTCACAGAAACAGATGGTAGAGTTGATGCAAAAATTGAATGAGAATTTACAGTCAGATACTGGAGAGTAGCAAGATTCTCGAATTTGGATGGAGGAATTAATTCAGAAAACTAATAGACACTCACAGAGTCTAATGCAGAAAATGAATCAAGATATACAGAGTCAGATACTGGAAGGTAGACAAGAGTTGCAATACCAGATACAAGAAAATAGGTTGAGTTCAGACAGCCAGGTGCAGGATAGTCAGATAGTGGAATGTAGGCGAGATTTACAAAGTCAAATACAATAAGGTAGAATAAACTCAGAAAATCAGCTGCAAGTTTTACAGAAGCAGGTGCAGGAAAGTAGACTCAATTCAGAGAGCCATATGAAAGAAATAAAGTACATCCAGAACATATTTGAAACTCAAATAGACAAGTTAAGTAGTGATTTTAGAAAAGCACACTATAAGATGCATGAAAAGTTAGAGAAGGTTGAGGAAAGACTCACAAGAGCAGAAGTAATTATGCAGGAAACTGGACAAGATTGTCAGGGCCAGTACAGCTTGTTGGGTAGTAGGTTTGAAGACCTTACCTTAAAATTTCATGAGGAAATTGAGACTTGTCAGGGCCAAATTAAAAATCTTATGGCTGAATTAGGGGACCAGAAGTTAGCCCAAGTATAAACTGCCAAGGGAGTGCAAGGCCAAATGAATCAGATAATTGAAGAGATAGATATTTTGAAAAAGAAACTAACTTTTAAGGGTCAGTCACTAGCTTTTGAAGATATTTTAGGTGAAATGGAATAGTTTAGGGCATGAATAGAAAGTGAGTTATATTTAAGGATAGAGGACAGATTTGATCAGAAGAGGGTGGAAGTGACAGTACAAGCTCAACATTATATAGAACAGTTTGATCAAGATTCAAACCATAGAAGTAGTAGGATGGAAACTAGACTGTGTGAGGTGGATCTTCAAGGGGAAGGTTGCCATAGTAAGATTGATCAGAAGATGCAGGATCTAAAGCAGTCTGGTTTAACATTGAGTAAATTAGAAGGCAGGATACAGTCTGATTTATTAAAGGTGGACAGAGTTCATTCTCAATTGAGTAGAGAGTCAAGTGAGATGACAGATAGTTTAAGGAGAATTATAAGAATTGATGACATCAATAAAAAGATTTAGCAGGGGCAGAGAGTGAATCACGGAATTGTATGCTAAGTTTAGAAAGACTTATGCATAATGCCCAAAGTTTAGTACCTTTTCCAAAGAAGTAAGCTCTGAGGTGAAATTCTATAAGGTAAATTAGGTGCATGATTTATGGTAATTTTTTTTGTCCTCACCTAGCAGTAGTTATTACTATTTTTTTTTGTTTTTTTTTGTAAGATTGGGGGAATATGTAACCCTGTACTTTGTACATTGGTTCTTGTACAAGCTAATTTAAAGGTAGTAGTTAATAGTAGCTAATGTTTAAAAAATAGTAAGTAATAAATAATATTTAGCTATTTAGTGCCTTCAACCAAAATTGCAGTCTGTAAAACCATTTGCTTAAATTAATATTTTAAAGTCAGAAGAAAAGCTTGTTAAATTAGATTAGGTTATAATAGGATGCATTATAATAAAAATTTAATTAGTAATTTTAAAATGTGTTGACTATTAAAGATAGGTATTTTAAATAAGTAAAGTTGTAAAGATAGATCAGCTTAAATAAATTCAATTCTTATAGTTACATAATAATTTTAAATGCAGTTGTTTAAATTAGCCTCAATTTAATGTTAAAGTAGTTTAAAAATAAAGAACTAGTTAACTTTCTTCTCTAAGTGTGTGTGCTTGAATGTTTTTGCTTGTATGTGTTTCATAATTACTTGGTCTCAATTGCTAATTCTAAAACTTAAAATTTCAATGTTAAAACATTATCAAGAAAATATGCAAAATAGAGGGTTAATTTTATTAATTTATTAGATTTATTTTGTTATTAAAGAAAAATGAAAGAAGAGATTATTTTATTTGAGAATAGAATAATAATTTAAAACATTTTTTTTTTATGTTTAAGTTTCATTAATTAATAAGTTATAGAGTCTCTCTTTCACTCAGACAGTTATAGCACATGATTTTTTTTGGGATTGAGTAGATCAGAGTGACATAATAGTTATTAATTAACAAAAGGTCAATTAAACCTTTTAAAACCCAGGTGTCCCTCCTAAAAAGGAGTGGCTAAATTTGATTGACCAAGGTTTTTTCTATAAAAACAACTGATCACCGTGATAAGGTGTGACAATTTACAACTTGGTCAACAGCTGCTTAATTCCTGTACTCATTTCCAGAAGTGTGTAATTTATTATTATTATTATTATTTTTCTTGAGCAAAAGTTTTAAGATTCATTTAAATTTCAAAACCATTAATAATGTGCTGAGAAAAATATAAGGTAACACTGTCTTTTGTATTCTCTTTCAACATTTGGATTTTCTTATCTATTACTTAAAATGTCTCAAACCACTAAACCAACTCTTCAATGTAAATTTCTTCATTTTT
This sequence comes from Epiperipatus broadwayi, assembly GCA_028023455.1. Classification (NCBI taxonomy): domain Eukaryota; kingdom Metazoa; phylum Onychophora; class Udeonychophora; order Euonychophora; family Peripatidae; genus Epiperipatus; species Epiperipatus broadwayi. The sequence continues at coordinate 24,302 of JAQFVV010014036.1, forward strand.
GTTTAAATTTAAACTGCATAATATTTTGGGTAGTATGTTTCAAAAGATTTATTCATAATTTCATGTCGAATTTTATACTAATCCACTTTTGTTGCACTCATTATTATTATTGTAAAAGTATTTATTACTTATCCACTTTTGTTGCACTCATTATTATTATTGTAAAAGTAAGAACAAGTCAAAGTTTAGAGAAGAGCTTATTTTAATCATAACTTAAGAAAATTATACATATCGTTTTACTGATGTTTCTAATAGGATAGACTATTTGAATAGAAAAATTATGTTTCCTGTTAAATATTGATATTATGTTTATCAACTCTAAGAAGAAAGGAAAAGGAAAGAATTAATTATGCAGTTATATGAAAATAAACTATTGTTTTAGACTTAAGATACTGCCAAGATATATTTGTTTTCTGTCTTGAATTAATACTATTAAAAACTTATTATCTGTAGAAAACCTAAAAATGACTTTTGTATATTACTGTTGCTATATTATAAAGATATGAAAATAATTGTCTATGCTTCGTTGTTACCTATAATGTTAAAGGTATAATATTTTATCAAGATACGAATGGAGGAAACTTTAAGAAAGGAAATGTGTTTAATTAAACATTACTAAAAAAAAAATGCTTTAAAAGAAATTTGCTTCCTGAAAACTGCTTTAAAAGAAATTTGCTTCCTGAAAACTTATATGTACGTGTGTGCTTATTAAAAATTATGTAAAAACTACAAATATATTATTTTGCTTTTATTTAAAACTATGAATCCAAAAAGGAAAAGGAAAATTCTATAAAATGGATAGTTCTATATTTTGACTTCGTTAAATAAATATATTCCAAAAATATTATTATATTGGCCAACCTCTATGAAATACCACTAATTTATAATATATTATTAGAATTAAGAACTTTAATATTTATTTTCTACTGTTAGTATTGTGCTTACCAGAATTCCATTTGCCATTTTTAAAAAATGTTCATTTTCATTGACACGCAGTATGTTTCCCCACATGGACAAGCTGTCGGAGAAGGACTTTACACCCCCAGTAAATCACAATGGAAAGTTCCCGTTAAATGGACTCATGTGTTGTTTTTTTTTATTATTTAAATATGTATTTGACTTTCTTTTGGGTTCTAAATATTATTATGATATTATTATAATTTCACATGGCAAAGTAATTATATTGATATTATTTTATTTAGGGGTTTATGCTAGAATGTGCTGGGATGTCCACACATTCCCAGGTAATTTTATATGTATATTACATGCTGGTTTTTAATTCCATTCGCAAAGTATTTTATCAGTAAAAGATATTCATCTCTTTCATTTATTTGTTATTTTAAGATTTTTAGTATTTCAGTCATTCAGTAGCTAAACAGTGCTTAAATATTTGCTGGAAGTCTAGTATTTTTAATAATTATTATAACAGAATAGTTTACAGTTATATATATATATCAGTTAATCGTGAATCTAATTATTTTAGAATGCCATACTTTATTTTGCATTATGTCCACTTATTCATTTAATTTATATGCTATATTTTATATATGTGCATACTTCTGTTATCCATTGCCAAAATTCATGTGCTTTTAGTCTTAAATAATTTAATAGTCGGTTGACAAACTGCTATTGCTGGTTTCAGAGGTTGCTCATTGTTTGATAATTTTATGTGTATATTAAATTAGTTATCTTTAGTGTAAATTGTGATCTTGCCATTGTTTGTTTATATGAGGTGTCTGCCTTAGCAATTAGGCTTATATATTATAATATTTTGTTGTGCCTGTGTGGGATTGAGAGATTCTCCCCATGGCTTACAGTTCTTTCATGAGTTTGATAGTGTTATATATTTCTTGTGATATTGATCATTTTATTGTTATTGAAGATACCTATATCCCTGAAGAGGATCATTTATATTTGGTGTGTTTTCCCGTATTTTCCTTGTGCACTGTGACAGAGTCCAGACATCTTCTCTTTTCTGCCTCAAAGATAGGCATTTGGAAGCCACCATTCTTTTTTAATATTTACTTGCTCTGTGAAGCTTTGTTGTGGCCTATCACTCAGGATGAAATTTATATATTCCACCATAGTAGGTGAGGTAGTATTTGTATTTGAATTGACATGGCAATGATTAGTAAGTTTTGAATAGTTAGTTCTTCAGGTTGCATTATGTATAATGCTTAGTGGTGAATAGTGATGTCTGTATTGTTTTGCTGAGTTGATTGGCCAGCCACAAGTAAACTAGCAATAGATTATATTTGTATGCATATAATATCTAGCACTTGGCATTTGGATAATAGATACACAATATGTTTGCTGTATACCCATTTGGATCAACTCACTGATGAAATTGTAAGTTCTTTGGTATTTAAAATGTTATTATTATTATTATTATTAGTATGTGGACAGTAATTTAGTATGATTTATGTATGACTTCTGGTAAATAGCCCATTCCTATTTATAAAGCAATGTAGAAACTTAGATTCATATCATACCGTCTTTGTTAAGTTGCTTGCATTCTTCAATTATTAATATTTTCACCAGCTTGTTAGTTCAAATTTAGTTAATGCATAGTGCCAGATTTATACAACTCACTATATCTAATGTTCATTGATACTGTATTAGTTTAATTTCTATAAAATAGTCAATTACAATTTAGCTAAATAGTGTGTTAAATTGCCTTTCAAGGTTGTAAATTACTTGACAAATATAAATGTTTGAGTCATATTATAGTTTAGCTTAGTCCAGCTAAAACTTTTGGTATCATTGCTTTAAAAATTTCAATATGTTTAAAAAGTACATCAAACTAGTTTGGGATGACTTAATTTCCATTATAAGTTAATTTTTGTGGGAATGTTTGTGTCAAACTCACTTATTGGTCCTGTAGTTAATTTTTATGATAACTAATAATAAAGGTTTGGATATGCTGTCAACTGATAAAAAAATGTATAATGACATTTGTAACAGTGCTTGTAGTAGCAAGGAGTTCTGAGTATTATCTGTAAAATAAATAAAAAAAAACAAACAAACTTATATATAATATTTATGTTTGACACTTAATATTTAATAAATTAAATTATTTTATTATTAAAATATACAGTTTTTGTTTTCCTTTTCTATATGTCAATTGTCTTGGGTTCACACACAAATCTCCAAATATCTATTAAAATTAATGAGTTTATCATTTGCAAAGTTTATAATGTCACAGTTCTGATTTCTGTCAGATAAATTTGGGTAACAGAAAATCTAAATGTGCAGTTCCAAAATACTTGCTATATTTAATAAAAATCTTTTGTGAAGCTTTTCAATTTTAAAGAATGAAATTTTATAGGAGAATAATTAAAATTGAATATTGTGATATAATTTAGGTTTAGATTATTCTAACTATTCATATTGGATGAATTTTATAGACCATTCCATTATAATGTGGATATGCAAATTGTGTACTTGATAATTTAATTTGAGTTGTCTGGGATAGTGGAAGGACATAAAATGTACCCTTTTCTTTCTATTATTTTGAATGACATCCTGGATGAATAGTTATAGCTATTCTGAATTTAGAATATTTACTTTTGGCATTATTTAGCAAATGAGATGCTTTCTTTCTGTAATTGTTTCTCATTTAAGTATATGTTGGGAAGCATCCTCTTGTAAGAAAAGTTTATGCCTCCTAGAGCCTTCCAGGGTATCATTCATACATTGGCAAACAGTGATTATAGAAGAAGTCTTCAAAGTACTTAAAACCCTGAGATCATTATCAGCATTTGTATTCTTTTCTTTATTGTAACCACCACTGAGCAAAAGCCCATTCTGTGGAGTCTCTTTATTATTATTATTATTATTATTATTATTATTATTATTATTATTATTATTATTATTATTATTATTATTATTATTATTATTATTATTATTATTATTATTATTATTATTATTATTATTATTATTATTATTATTATTATTATTATTATTATTATTATTATTATTATTATTATTATTATTATTATTATTATTATTATTATTATTATTATTATTATCCATCTTCATCACTTTCCTCACCATCACATCCCCCTCTCTGTGTTCCTCTCCCCATCCACCATTCCCATTTTCCCGTTTTCCATCATCATCATTTTCCCCCCATCCATCATTATTCTACATCCATTCACCCTTCCTTCATCCACCATCACATCCCCCCTCTCTGTGTTCTTCTCCCTATCCACCATTCCCATTTTCTTGATCATCATCATCATCATTTTTCCCCCATCCATCATCATTCAACATCCCTTCACCATTTTTTGTCCATTCCCATTAGGTTACAATTGGCTCCCAATGTTTGGGGCCTGATAGATACATTTGACACATCAGTAGATATCATCATTATCATTTTCTCCCTATTCTCCCCTGACATTTTCATTCAACATCCCTTCACCCTTCCATCATCTATTCCCATTAAGTTACAATATATATATATATATATATATATATATATATATATATATATATATATATATATATATATATATATATATATGTATGTGTGTCAGAATGTTTCAAAGTATCTTTAAGTATTTAACTTTTTAGATTTATCACTACATGGCAAAAGTATATAAGTAAATATATGATTGTAATTTTGTATATATTGTTGTCTATGCCCCATGATATAAGAAAAAAACAATAATTAGACAATAAATTATCACAATTAATCAATAAAATATACCCATGTTAGATAGCAGTTTCTCTTTGATTGCAAACCTTTTATAAAAATTTATCTGGGCAGGTTAGGTTACTGTTTTGTAATAAGTGTATTGTCCCTTTAAATGTGTTAGAGGCATATGTAAATATTGAAATGGAAAATCACTGTGATATTAAACTTGAATATTACTTTATAGTTGATAAGAATGCAATCAAAAGCACTACTCATTAATTAAGATGTATATTTTATTATTTTTACCTTTAAATTATTTGGCAGTTACATATAATATATTTATAATGGTTTATTTATAGTTTGTATATACGCTATACTAATAGCATGTGTTTATTTGTTAATAGAAAAAGTAATCTGAATAAAACCCAGACTGTTCCATATTCATGTGTTTCAACACATTTAAGAATTGAAGTTATTAAAATGTTTTTTTTTTTTTTGTCTATGATAGAATACTTTAAAGAGAGACAAAAAAGGCCTTTAAATTGATAAAGCTCTTGTAATCCTCATTTATTTTTCACTACAAAGTAGTGGCAATCTTAATTCTATCAGTAATTTAAACTCTTGACAAAATCTTAAATGAAAAAAAAAACTGAAGAGTATATGTGATTTAATCTACTTATTAATGAGAAAGAAGTTAGTACAAGATGCTAATTAAATGTGAATTTTAAAAAGCACACATAAGAAATAATATTACATTTTTTATAGATTGTGTCATTTATTTTAGTATACATACTATATTTAATTATATAGGTAAAAACACAAAATAGATTTCATGCTTTTTTTAATTATTTTATGTATGTATTTTATTATGCTATACATAATATTTATTACTACTATAAGCCAATTTCCAAATAATACATTTTTTGCATGAACCTACTTCACAATTTTTTAAAATATATTAATTATTATTAAGAGTACCAAACTCTCATTCAGTTGTACCACCAAGTTCAAGCATTTGTAATCAATGGATGGAGGAAGGTTTGTGCATAAAATCTTTATCTAGGTCCTACTTATTCAACATTCCCAGTCTAGTTTCGAGCGTTTGACTTTCTTTCGTGAGAAGCCTTGCATTTGAAAGCATCATTGCACATACATCTTAAAATCTAATGAAACCTTCCAAGAGCTACATTTTACCTATTTGGTTAACTCCAAATCTAGGAGCCCAAAATGAAAATACCATGTGGTTCCCACCCCAAACTTATTCACTTGTATAGTCACATAGAACTAATGCCAGTTCAGAATTTTTACATTTTGTTGTATTTAGTTTTTCAAAACCCACAATCACTATTATTCTATGGTCAGGATAGATGTAAACCCATCAAAGCATCACATGATCATCATTTTATATGGTTACATGTGCTGTTAATAAGAATACCAAACCTCCATTAATAGTTCATGAAATGCAAGTCATCATAATCATTGGATGCAGGACAGTCCATGCATAAAATTTCTATCTAGTGCCTACTCATCTAACATTCTGAGACTAAGTTCTAGCTTGTGGCTTTTATCTATGAGGAGTCTTGTATTTGAGAACACTTCATTTAGATCTAATCAAACCCTCCAGCAGCCACTTTTTACCTATTTTGTTAACTATAAAGCTATTAGCCCAAGATGAAAACACCATAATGTTTCCAACCCTAGCTTTCACTTATATAGTCATTTAAATCTGAACTAGATATAGATTTTATTCACAAACGTTCCTGCATTGTCTGATTATGAAGGTTTGAACTTGGTGGCACTATTGTATATAGAGGTTGGTATTATTATTACCATCATGTGAAAGCATATGAAATGGTGATCATGTGAGATTAATTATTATTAATGATAATTTAACATGATGAAATATTTTATATTATTTTTAACTTAGATATAAATTTTAAACTTAATTAAAGTTGAATATGTTTATATAATAAAATAAAAGCTTTAATGAAGATAATTTACTCAGCCATTTTTTTATAAGATGTGGTATTGAAAGGTAATAACTGTTTTTGCTTTTTAATTATCATTTATAAGATTTAAGAATTTTCTTATTTCAGTCACCCTGCTATCACAATAATTTATATATACACATATATATATATAATTTGGCTTTTACATAAAATTATTTAAAAACTGAATGCTTTGTGAAAACATATTTGTTTAGATTCTCATATATATATATAATATTTCAAACAAATATATTTAACACAGTATTCAAAATTAAATAGTATATTCTTTACCAGAAATACTTTCAATTGTTTCACTGACAATCTTTATCAACTGTTAATAAAATGATTTCATTAGTTTAAAAATGTAAGCAATAAATAGATTGTTTGTAACATGAAACATAAAAGATAACTGCAAAAGTATAATCCTAATACTATTTTTATAAAAAACAAAACAACTAATATTTAAGTTGTACAAAGATTCAGACTTACTATTTAATCTATAAAAAAAAAAAAACAATTCTGTCTTCAAAGATTTGTTTCAACAATATATCATCCAAAATTAAAACAAAAAGCAAGTGATTACAATTTAATTTCCACACTGGTGTTTTTTTAAAACTACTTTAACTTAAGTTTCATATGAATATCCTAATATTGTGTAAGGTGATTTTGAAAACAGAAAAAAGTGTTTATTTATATTATAAATTAATTTCCCCCCCAAAAAATAAAAAATCTAAAATAACATAAACAAACAAAATATGGTTTTAATTTAAGTCCCTTCATAATATTATCTAAGGTATTTATAATATGAGCCAATAGTTACGTTAACTCACTTTTTACAAAAATATTAATTTATGTGTAAGCATATGCATATGGAGTTATTTGCAATCAGAATAGTCAAAGTCAAAATATCTACAATTGCATATCAAAACTTTATTTTTCAAAAACCGGGAATGGATGTCATTTTTGTTTAATATTACACAACGAGTTTAATATGGAAATACATTATTTTCAGAAAACATCTTTTAAAAAGAAGTTTAATTATTAACACGTTACAGTCGGTTTATTCCCTTTTGATTGTCAATACTTTACAAAATATAAACATAATGTATTAAAATGTATGATAAACATTTCTATTCAAAATAGTAATAGTAAATACATTTTTTGAAGTGCTAAATCAGATTTAAAATACATTAGACTTCATATTAACTTTGAAAAAGACTTAAACTATTAGGTTGTTAGATGCCTCGTAATAGCTCGTACTATGACAAGATTTCAAAATAATGTAAGTATTACATTTATGTATCATATTTTAATTGATTATTATTTTAAAGAAATACGGGCATTTATTTTGTGACTTAAATGAATAATAGCATTTCATTTTTATCATATATAAAATTAATTGGTGCAACTTTTTTCAGAAGATAACAGCAATTAATTTTTAGTCTCTTATCAATGCAATCTAGTTAAGAATACAGAAAATAAATTTAATAAATTTAAAATTTCCTATTTTATTGTTTTTTTAAAGAAATATTTGTTATAAGATATATTTATGTTCCTTTACAATATTATGATTAATTCTTAAATAGTTCTATTTTATCAATTCAACCATCGATTTTTATAACTTTCCTAAAATTTTCTGAATCTGAGATTAAGGTTTTCTTACTAATAACAGTATTTCTATATTATATTTTGTTTTTAAATACAGGAAATCATTTTTAAATCTTGGTCTTTTTTTTAGAGAAATCCAAGAAAAAAAAAAGATTTATTACTAAACTTGTATTTTTAGATATCTAAAATTTTAAAGCATATATTATTTCAAAAATTGATTTGGCAAAAATTTACCATAGATTTTTTCATCTTGTAGAATATATTTTTTTCTATTTCAGGGTATATGATGTTATTCACATGTTATTTTCATAGAATGGTTTAGAAAAAAAATGTAATATAATTCAAAGGTATTCAGACTAACACATCCATATTTTTGGAAGTATTTTTTATACAATCTCTACATTTACTACTTTACTTAAATATATCCAAAAAATAAAATATTAGGCAAATAGAAAAATAAAAAAAGAAATATTTATATATTAATTTGAAAGGCATCTATTATATATATATATATATATAGGCAAGCAGCAAATCTTAAGATCACATAATTGTGGAAAAGTTAGCCTTTTAAAGCTAACCAATTTTAATTATTTTAAAGATAACCAATTTTAATTATTTAGTTACTGTATTTACAAATATTCAATTATATAATTACATATACATACATACATACATATATATGTCATATTATTATTATTATTATTATTATTATTATTATTATTATTATTATTATTATTATTATTATTATTATTATTATTATTATTATTATTATTATTTGCAGAATATTATATGTAGTGAGAAAAGTTTATATTTACTTATTTTATCATTTGATTTTTTTTATTGGCAAGCTGCAAAATAAAAAATCCACAAATGTAAATTAATTTAATATAAAGCAGTTTGAAATATAGTTTTAAAGAAGTAATACAATCAATTTAAGATCTTCATGCTTTCTTTCCAAAGTGCTTTAGATTTACATATATAAATGAATTTAGGTAAAAGAAATAAGTTGGTCTGTTCTTTTTTCTTGAAAAAGATTATCATGTCCATCACACTGACGGTATTTGATGATGGTGTGGCAATTAAATCCCATGATAGTGTGATGATTACATCTGAAAATTCTAAAGACAATAAATGTTTATCAAAAATATATTTCATTTGTTAAACAAAATTTAATCAACCATATCAATTGCTAAAATCTTGTGGGAAAATAAATGAGTGAATCTTGGAAAACATCCTGGTCAAGAAATAATACAAAAGATAGGATATATCTTTGGTACTTGAAAATATAAAAAAATAAATATTTTAATTGCTTGTCTCACTGAAGAAAATTTGTTATGACAAATATAACTTAATGGATGTTGTGTATAAATAGGCTACATTTTTCCATGTAAAACTATTATGTAAAAATTGTTGGAACCATATGCTAACATAATCCATGCCAGTTTTAATCTTTACATGGCTGAGTATAGCAGATAGGATTACTATTTTTCAAGATGTGGTCATAGTGATATTTATCTTCATCCTATGTGTGTAGTGGCATATAGCCATTGTAGCAAAGGAAGACATCTCTGATAATGACCTATTACACTGATGCTTCAACTGGAAAGATTCTGCCTATTCTGAGAATAGCTGCTACCAAACCCAACACCAAGAAGTGTCATGAGACAAACTGCTACCAAACCTGCAGGTAAAATCCCAAGATCATTGACAAGAGCTCTAAAATTAACTTTAATTCTCAACTTAAAAGTTACAGTTGTCATAAACCTAAATGAACATTCAAAGTTTAATCTCTAAAACTTTTGCCTAAAATAAACATCATGTCGCTAATAATTAGTTACTTGCCTTGTTTTTTGTAATTTAAATCTGTACACCCTCTAATATTACATATGTTAAAATAGAAAATTCATAATCATTTGTTAATATAAATCTTTATTTTTCTTTCATGAAGTGGTGAGACCTATGCTTTTTTTTTTTTTTTTATAAATTATAATTCTTAATCTTATATTTGTTTATATATGTGATAATGTGCCAAATATACTTCAAAACAGTGAGCATATTAATTTTAGTACTTTTGTATTGAGGACATCATTATTTATGTCTTGAACTTAATAAATATAAAATAACACTTATTTGTCTTAACCTGACAAGCTGTTTTGAAATTATATTTATTAAGAATAATATCTAATCACTTTGCGATCATAATAATAATGAAAATTGATTTAAATTTATATTTGCAAAAATATATTCTGGTTCCCAATATTATAATTGTAAATTTCAATTTAAAAGTTATTTTATCTGATATTGAAAGCCTAGTCATAGAGATATAAGGTTAAGGTATATTTTATGGTTTATAATTAATCATGATCCCTTCAGATATGCCTTCCCCATCTCATAAAATCCAAGTAAGTATGCAAATTAATTGTCTATTAAACAAGATTATTAATTTAGTAATTTAGCCATTTTTATTATAGCATTAAGATTATATGCTTAGTTTAGAAACTGGCTTTTGTTGACAATGCAGGTATTAGCTATCTGTTTTAAGGCACCATTAATTTAATTTTGACATATTTATTTTATCCTTGAGCATTGAAGATGTGAATTTATGATACATTCATAGATAATTCCTGTCTTGCTATTGCCAATAGGATAACAGTTGATGCCATCCTCATTTATCAGCAACCCACATAATTGTGGACACAAAGTTACAACCAGGGTCCATATTGTTTAAGTAAAAGCACAAAGCATATAAATGGGGTAAAAGGTGAGGTCTCTTGAGTAGCCTATTTGAGCTTTGGACTACATGTTTCTCAAAATTAATTTTTTAGCAATATTCTCAGTTTAAAGGTAGCACACATATATTATGTGAAAATAATTGCACATCCACACCACCACTTTATTAATGAAATTTAGTAAAGTGTCTATAATAAAATATATGTAATGACAGTTTAGCCCTTTCTCCCATTGTAGAACATATCTGAAGTCATGAGAATTTCTGATTGATGGATTCTGATTTGCATCATCACCAAGTTCTGTCATTATGCTAGAGTCTTATTTAATTTAATGCAAACAGCAGCCATATTAGTGCTGTAGTAATTAATATACATCTGGGGGCTAGAATTGTTACTTTATTAGTTAGCAAACCATAATTTATAAATAAACATTATTTGGTGTATTACTTCCATAGGCATAATTTATTTACAGCACAAAGACCTATTAAATATACTATAATGAGATTATATGCTGTAATATTTTACATCAATCTCATCCCATTGTATAAACACCCATCTGCATTAAATTGATTGTATAATTTGATTTCTAGTGTAATGCATCTCATTTTATTGTGTTTATTTTATACTATTATTTATAATAAACTCATTAAAATTTACCTTGTCTTCATTATCATTTTACCTGTATTAACAATTCCAATTGAATTATTTATTAAATATGATTGATATGCATTACAGTTAAATCTTAATATCACCATAAGTTTATTATATTATTAGTCTATTTAACCTGTTTATATGCTGCCTGTGTATCTCATGTCTTGACCTGTTCTGAAATGGCTCACAAATGAAATTAAGGCTGATGTGTAACCTCAGAAATGTCATTCATAAGGTGGTAAACCATGGAACAGTAATATAAAGGTTGAAGGTTGGTTGGAACTGGGATCCTCCTATCCCATTTCAATCAGGTTAAGTATATTTTACCTGGACTCTAGGTTTTGTTACATGAATGTACAAATCTGATCATTGCAATATATATATATATATATATATATTGAAGCAGTCAACATGATACTCAGATTGAGCTTCACAGCCTACTCGGAATCTTCCACCATCACACCATACTCAAACTCCACTCTTACACACATATACATTTTTACTAATACACCTGGGTCTCTTTTTACGCGGACTTATTTAACACGATTTTGAAGTTACACGATTCATATGTTTCACTGGAAGTCGAATGCCGATAATGCGATATTACTTTAAATAATAACTTTTGCACACTTACGTTATATTGAAAGTAATAGCACATTATTGGAATTCAACTTTCATCTTAGTAATTTCAATATTTTCAGTGCTTTATAATAGTAAGATTTTATGCAATAATGAAATTAAAATCATGATTTTCACATTTTATGTATATACACATTAAATTTTACAAGTTTATAATGTAAATTTGTTCAAACATTGTGCGTGTTAATTTTGCATTTTAAATCACATTCTGTTTTTGCTTTTTAAAAAAGAACATAATCAATTATTACTCGTTTAGTGTCCACAAGTTTATTTTTAACAGGTCAGTAATAGCAGTGGGCACAATTAAATTTGACAATTAAAAATTAAAATCTGATTTTTAATTGTAATTAACAATTTAAAAATTACTTATGGCAATGTGATGTAAAACAAAATTTGATTTTTAAACGGAATTGAAAATTAAAAAATTAAAGACAAAAATAATAATTTAATTTTTAGTTGTTAGTTTTAATTAAATTTTTCCCAGCAGTGGTGAATAAATGACTTTTTATTATCATAAGTCTTAGTTCATAAACAATTAATAAAATCATCATCTCAAAGATTAATTACTAATTACATTGTCAACAGAAAAACATTAACACAATGTGAGAGTGAACTTGGTGCTAGTTGTATTTCCTCTTGTGAAGAATCTATTTTTTAGCAGTTTGCAAATGAAACTGTTTATCGGCAAATAGCGTTAATAATTAAAACGTGTATAAAAAATGTAAATTACTGTACTGTAAATTATGCATAAAAATATATTATTTTGAATAAAATTAAATATTATAGTTAAAAAAAGTTTGTCTTGTATAAATTTTTTTCAAATTTGAAATTTTTTATTAGTCATATTTTATTTCCTTATTATTATTTTTTTTTGCGTGAATTTTAAAGTAAATTTTACATTGGTGCTTTGCTTTTACATGAGTTTTGAAAAGTCACAGTCCATATCCCCCCTTTTTCAAGGTAAGTTATGTCTATTTTTGCGCAATTTTGTTTGCGCGTGTTTTTTGAGGAACCTATCTATCGCGTAATACGAGACCCAGGTGTACATATATTTTGTACCTAAACTAATAAAATGATAACTGACATATAGATAGATAGATAGATAGATAGATAGATAGATAGATAGGTAGGTAGGTAGGTAGGTAGGTAGGTAGGTAGGTAGATAGATAGATAGATAGATAGATAGATAGATAGATAGATAGATAGATAGATAGATAGATAGATAGATAGATAGATAGATAGATAGATAGATAGATAGATAGATAGATAGATAGATAGATAGATAGATAGATAGATAGATAGATAGATAGATAGATAGATAGATAGATAGATAGATAGATAGATAGATAGATAGATAGATAGATAGATAGATAGATAGATAGATAGATAGATAGATAGATAGATAGATAGATAGATAGATAGATAGATAGATAGATAGATAGATAGATAGATAGATAGATAGATAGATAGATAGATAGATAGATAGATAGATAGATAGATAGATAGATAGATAGATAGATAGATAGATAGATAGATAGATAGATAGATAGATAGATAGATAGATAGATAGATAGATAGATAGATAGATAGATAGATAGATAGATAGATAGATAGATAGAGAGAGAGAGAGAGAGAGAGAGAGAGAGATAGATAGATAGATAGATAGATAGATAGATAGATAGATAGATAGATAGATGCAACTAATTTTAATAAATACATATTTGATTTGATTTTAATTCACATGCATGCATAATGGATGTGTATAAATTATAGGTGAAAGGAGATTATTTTTAAAATGTGTATAAAAGAAAAATGTATATTATTAGTGTATATTTTTCAAAATTATATTTAATATGTTATTTATTTTAATCATGGCAGTCAGAAGAATTAAAGATGACACAATCCTTGTAAAAAGTTTCTCGAATATAATTAAGACAATTTACCAGAAACCCAATTAGTCCATCTAAAACATATGATAATTTTATACAATAATGTAAGAATCCATTAGTGAAAATTTTATCCACTTCAAATTTGTTTTAAAATCATAGACTATATTTTAAAACAATCGTTTGAAAAATTTGTAACAGGATTGCATTGTTTTTAAAACTTACTAAAACAAAAGGTGCATCCGGTCAGCAAATACCTGATCTAACTAAGTGGATAACATGCCTCAGGTCTAGTAGTTAAGTGCATTCCAATATCAGTGGAAAAATAGTATAAATACTGCTAGATTTAAATCCAGAAAGGATACTTATAATATTTAAACAACAATGGTACATATAATCCAGTTGTCATAACAATAGTTCAATGTATAGCGAGTAGTGGAAATTTTCCCCTTTCTCTCCATTCAAACATGTTCTTTCCTGCAATCATAGCTCTGGATCTCATTACCTATGAACTTTAATATGCTTCAAGACTGAATAATTAAATTCTACCTACCTGACTGACCAAATCTAGATCTAGTTCACCAGTCCCAATGAACACTAAATCATCAAGGATCACCACTATTTTTATAAAGGTAAAAGAACTTTAGCTGCTGCCTAATGTATAAACTTTTAAATTCAGCCTTCTGTAATTATTTATAATAACCCTGTCTATAACTTAAGATATCATTCTATTAGAAATTTAATATTTCACAAAAATGATTTGTAATTTACTTACCTATATAACTCTTTATAACATTTTTTAATTTTTTTAATCATTGAGCCTCTATTAAATAAATGTAATATTTTCCATTCATAATCATGTGGCAATAATATTTTGTAATTTTCATTATCGTGTTTTATATATATTTAAATATGCCAATAATTGCCTAAAGCTTCAAGAATTTCACTTGTCTTTTTCTTTAATTTTATTCCTCCTTTCTTTTCATGGGGAGGTCAGTTTAGTTTTTAATTCAAACAAGTTTGTTATTTTGATGAAAGCGAACACTTGCCAAGTTGGGTTAACAAATTATTCTATAATGTTAATGTAGAAAAACAGACTAAAAATCTGTTTTTCTAAGAAATGTTTTTTTCTTTTATTTTATTTAAATAATAAGTGCTAATCTTAAAAACTTTATGAAATCAAATCTGTTTATTATGAAATAAATAACCACCATCCAATTTCTATATGTTTAAATTATTTTCAATATAATATAAATTACTTGTTAACCAAATTCTCAATTTATTTAATGTTGTGGGAAGTTTATAGATAAATTAAAGTAATGGGGAAGGGGAATCTCTATTCTAATGATTATGTAGTTTAGTGATAAGTTTAAATAATGCATTACTGTTTAGTATTTAAGTCATACTATTACATTGTACATTCCCAATATATATATATATAGGTTATAATTCATTCATCCTTAGTGTTAAAATATTATATATTTTTCGTTCCAAGCATTGTATGCAAACAGGCTTCCATTTTTAAATACACCTGGGTCTCATTTTACGCAATAGATAGGTTTCTCAGAAAACATGCACAAATGAAATTGCGCAAAAATAGATGTAACTTACATTGAAAAAGGGGGGATGCAGTCCATGATTTTTCAAAATTTGCATAAAAGCGAAGCACCAACATAAAATTACTTTAAAATTCGCGCAAAAAAATTAAGAAAATAAAATATGACAAATAAAAAATTTAAAATTTGGAAAAAATTGATACAAGACAAACTTTTTTTAACTATAATATTTAATTTTATTCAAAATAATATATTTTTTATGCATAATTTACAGTACAGTGATTTACATTTTTTATACACATTTTAATTATTATCGCTATTTGCTCAAAAACACGTTCACTTGCAAACTAATAAAAAATCAGATTCTAATGTGATGTGATGTATTTGGCTTCTCTTTAAATGAAGTCAAGAATATCTCAGCAATTATTCTCACAAGAGGAAATACAACTAGCGTCAAGTTCACTCTCATGTTGTGTTAATGGTTTTCTGTTGACGATGATGATGATTTTATTAATTGTTTATGAACTTAGACTTATGATAATAAAAAGACATTTATTTACCACTGCTGGGAAAAATTTAATTAAAACAACTAAAAATTCAACTCTTATTTTTGTCTTTAATTTTCAATTCCATTTAAAAATCAAATTCATTTTACATCACATTAATTTCAAGTTGCCTGTAAGTAATTTTTAAATTTTTAATTACAATTAAAAATCAGATTTTAATTTTTAATTGTGCCCACTGCTATTACTGACCTTTTAAAAATAACCTTGTGGACACTAAATGATTAATAATTGGTTATGTTCTTTTTTAAAAAGCAAAAACAGAATGTGATTTAAAATGCAAAATTAACATGCACAATGTTTGAACAATTTACATTATAATCTTGTAAAATTTAATGTGTGTATACATAAAATGTAGAAATCATGATTTTAATTTCATTATTGCATAAAATCTTACTATTATAAAGCACTGAAAATATTGAAATTACTAAGATGAAAGTAGAATTCCAATAATGTGCTATTAATTTCAATATAACATAAGTACGCAAAATTTATTATTTAAAGTAATAGCACATTATCAGAGGTCGACTTCCAGTGAAACACAAATTGCGTAACTTCATAATTGTGTTAAATACGTTCACATAAAAAGAGACCCAGGTGTACAGATATGTGTGTCTTCATGCTTCGTTCCCCAGTATTTTTGATAATCTGGATCCTGTATATTCATTCCAAGTCCAAGAACATGGCTGGCAAACCCTCTCCCCATGTGACTTATTTTGTCACATGAGCTATTGACATATGGTTCACTCCGGGAAATACCTGGCCTATTGTTATTAATAGCCAACACCTTCATTCTATGAACTGAATCTGCCAAAGTAGCAGAAGAAATTCCATCACCATTCTTCATCCTTCAATTTGGAAGCACATTTTCAGATCCAAGATTGAGTCATCTAATTCCACCACCATGCATACGCTGCTCTTTTAAAGTTCTCACCATAACTAAAACCTACAAATGTCCATAAACCATAATATTATGATTCTACTAAACAGATCTATTTAATATATTTATTAATATTTTCATATGTGCATTTTTTTGCGACGCCATTATATATATATATTAATGATCTATCCCACACACATTTCTCACTCAGTAAAACTGAGATCCTTTCACCTATTAATAAAAATGTATTTTTGTAATAAAGTTAATAATTCAATCATAAAATAATGTATGTAAGCTAAATCGGTTAAGTGCTATATTTCGTCTTTCTGGGGGTGGATTGGTATCTTGCAATTATATTTCCTCATAGTGCTAAATCAACTGTTCATCATTATATTTATATATTATTGGCATATGAGCGAGCTGCTATAAAAGAGAATAATAATTGAAGTTGTCATTTTCTAAGTTATAAATAAATATCATATGATTCACCTGCTACTGTATAAATGTCAATCAAATTATATGTACGTTAAGAGGCCAATGATGATCAATTAAATAATAAGCCAAGTATCTATGCATATTTTTTTTAAATTAATAAATCTTATATATATCATAAACTTGCAGAATCATTGTTTTCTTTTGTTTAAATATTAATATCTTAGTTATTAAATTATGCTCACTCTGACTAGATGATCTCACACTAATCTTATAGATATAATTAATATGATAGGTCATGACCTTTAAATGAGTCAAACTTATATTTCATGCTAAAATATTCCATTATTTAAATTTAAATTAGAGTCTTTTTGTGTCTCCGCTTTGTGATGTCAGAGGAGAGAGATAAATTAGATCAGTATCATCAGGATTGTTGCTCATACGTGGGTAAATCTGGAAAATAGGCAAATAGGGCAGAGTTCATGAGTGTTCCTGACTTAAGTATCTTGTGCATGACTGGACTCAAGATACTTTTGCCTAGATGCTAGATCATGTTATATGATCAGACAAAAACTGACCAGTACAATATATATATTCTCAATCCAAAGCACACGTTAAAACTTTTTAAGAAAAAATAATGGATCATTTTATCTTTTTCAATAAAATTCATAATTGTTGGAAAATCTGAAGCACTTTAGAAAGAAAACATAAAAATTGTAAATTGATCATATTATTTCTTTAATACTATATTTCAATTTTTTTAAAAGGTATAATATAATCAAGTAAGATCTTCATGCTTTTTTTAACTTCAGATTTGTCTATGCAAATGAATATAGAAAAAAAGAAATAAAGTAGTCTGTTCTTTTTTGCTTTGTGTTTTGAGTTTAGAGTATTTCATTTGCTTAATAATCCAATGGTGTTTTATTAGTATAGTGTATTAGATGATATTAACTGCTGAGAAAAGTTTATATTTTCATATTTTATTATTTGATCTTATAATAGCAAGGTGAAAAATAAAATAAAAATACAAATGTAAATTAAATTAATATAAAGCTGTTTGAAATATAGTTTTAAAAAAGTAATAGAATCAATTTAAGATCTTTATGCTTTCTTTCCAAAGTGCTTCAGATTTACCAATATAAATGATATGTTGGTCTGTTCTTTTTACTTGAAAAGTATTATTATGTGCTTCACACTGTGGGTATTTCATTTATTTGAAACAATAATGTTGGGATAATAATTTAGTGCACCTACCATCAACCATTTGTTAGCAGAAATTCTTTTAGCAGCTTATTGCAAATACTCATAATACTTATTGTATTTTTCTTCAGAATCATGTACATATTTTAATTTCCATTACTTTTTCTTCTTATTAAAAGTAATAAAATATGTGCATGAATAGGATAGTTTTAGTAATAAAATAATAACTAGAATACTATTAAAATGATTTAAAAATGTATGTTGCATAATGTGAACTAGCAGAAAAAACAAACACTATCAACTATGAATGTAGATGTACATTTTAAAAATAATTATTATGTAGATAAAATATTGTTTTTTTTAAATTTATTATTATACAACTAGAATAATATTTTTTTATACTTTATGTAATTTATCATAGTAGAAAAACTAAAACATTAAAAAGTAAACATTGCTGGATCATAGACAAAAACAAACAAAAGAACAATATTTCACTTGAGATACATGACTGCACCTAGATTACTTAGCAATATACTTTGAAATTAGCATTATTTGTTTTATTTTATTTAACTTTATCATGTGAGGACAAAATTTCAGGTAACTCGATAAGATAAGCACATTCCCAAATAAACAAACGCAGATTATATATATAACTGTCTGTTATAGAATTTAATAGACTATTAAACCATACCATTTTGGAATGTCCTAAATAATAATTAACTCATTAATATAAGAATAGATTAACGATAACAAAAATAATGAACTTGAATTTATAATAGAAGTAGTTACAAATAATATTTTGAAAGTAACAAAAATGAAAAAAAAAAAACGTTTGTGTAAACAGAGAGAGAACACTTTTACAAATAATAATTTAAAAAATGTCTAAAAAATTAATAACGTTCGGAAGAAAAAATCTTAAAATTGACAATTCGGATAATGATTCAGAAAATTCATTATCATTGTGGGATTTTTTTATTTAAAAAAAAAATTTAAATGTACAAAGCAAAAACGGCAAATTAAATAACGTATTACAACTAATCAATTAGGAAGAAACGATTGATATATATATATAATGGGTAATATTTTAGAATAAGAATTGTCTTTAACCCCGCTATCAAAGATTATAAAAAAAACTAAAAGAAAAATAATAAAATGAATCAGAAAATCTATATTTATTTATATTAATTACATTATGAAATATTGAAAATTGGATTTTATGTCTGCTAAATAAATAAATAAATGTCAAATAAAAAAAAAAAAGAATGAGTTAGCAGAATATAATAAATAAAAGACTTCTAAATTAAAAATAAGTTTGCATGTCCAAAAAGCGTGAATAATGAAAATGGCAACTTAAATATTTTTAATGCATGCATTGAAAGTGTTGGATAAAAGATATTGAAAAGAATGCAAGTAAATATGTTTTATTTATAGCTTATTTAGCTTAGTAATCAAGAAAACGTGATATTTTAAATATGTTGAATAATGCATATTTTGTCTTTTTATTGTTGGCAACATTATATGAATCCAATATCAATTCAAAATATAAGGAAAAAAATTAAATACGTTATTTCACAGAAAAAAAAAAATACCCATCTTATATATATATATAGTAATTATACAGACATGGGATGATATGGAATGATGAAAATTATCACGATCCAAACCTCGTAATGAATGAGCATGAACAAAATAAGCATTTTAAATAAAAATAAACAAAAGTTATAAACATACTAATATATATTATGTACATCATTAGTATTAGTCATTAAAAGAACAATCAGTTAACCCTTGTGACTGGAATAAATTAGGTGCTCTTTAAATCGAAACTAATCAACTAATCAATGCCAAATTTATAGCAATAATCTGCATGCACGTATATATATACTAGGCACATAAAAATGCAGACTTCAAGATATGCTGATCATCATCAATATGTTTAGCCATCCAGTACTTAGAGTATACTGGCCATCAATAAAATAGTAAGTATCACAAAGTGTTTGGAATTTAAAGATGATTATTAACTTTGCACTATCCAAGTCATTTTATAAAGCACAATTTAGATGTCCAAACACAAACATATATTTCGACATTATATATATAATAAAACAAGTCACAAATTGTGTAACTTGCTTTTAAGCTTGTATTAAAATGTTCACTAGAGGAAGCTTACCACTAGCTCCAATCAAGATGATGATGATCAATATTGGGGGAAGAGGAGCCAAACAATTTTTAATGGGGAATATAAAGTTAAGTGTGGTGAATACATATAACTATTTGGGAATCGTTTTAAGTAATCAGAGAAATAGCTTGGATGAATGGGAAAAAAATTGATAAATAAAGCAAAAAAAAAAGAAAGAAAGGGATTGATAAAGAAATTAACAGTGTTCTCCTATAATAAATATGATATAGCTAAGACTGTATGTAAGAGAGTGGCAGTAGCAGGGTTAACATATGGAGATGATGCATTATGTATTAGTAAAGGGGTATTAAATTATTTGAGAAAAAGTACAAAGAGAAGAAAGAGGACATGCATTAGATGCAAAAGTGTGGATGGCAAAGGAGGAAATTAAAGGAGAAATGGGATGGGAAAGTTTTATATGGAAGATGCAAAAAGCAAAATGAAAATGTTCAGTATATTACAGTTTATGGATAATAAAAGAATAATCAATAGTACTTAATTGGCTTATGAATAAAGGGCAGGGAACAAGATGGGTGCAAAAGGTAATGTGTTATGCAGAAGATTTAGATAAAGAATTTATGTCAGTATACTTATACAAATGGTGGATTGACTGTGTTAGGAGAATTGTTGAGGGTTTTAGTTTAAGAAATGGAATAGAAGAATAGATGCATTAATATAGGGAACTTGGAGAGATGTAGAGCTAGTATGGAGGGTAAAAAGAGTTTAAATATTTATTGAAGTAAACAGAATATTGGGTGTGAGTTAATTTATGATAACAGCAAGGAAAGTAGTTTACTGTTTAAGGCTTGAACAGGATCTTTAGCAACAAGGGAATATACACATAAATGGAGAAATATGGATGATTTCATCTGCAAACTATGTAAGGAAGGTATAGAAAATATTAGGCATCTGTTAATTGAATGAAAATGTGTAAAATCAGAAAGGATACAACTAATGGAGTTGTGAAAGAATAAATATGAACAAAGTGATTATACAGAAAGTGGTGTATTGATTTTTATGCTAGGTTTGGGAAAAGATAAGAGGGTTTTAGATCTAAAGGCCATGACATTTGTAGTGTTTTGTAAAATGGCAAACATGTTTGTGCACTCCAGAAAAAACTAGAATTTATTCATAAGGCTGTTTTTAGATCACGCTCTGATAGATGAGGAATTTAATTAGTGCATTGACTTAATGGTGATCGACAATTCCTAGAAATATTTGCTAATTACAAATGTTTCTAGATAAGAGATGTTACCTTTTTGGTCAGTGCATTGATTGATTGTTGCAGTTGTCAGAGAGCAATAAGAAGACTGGGTAACATCTAGCAGTGTAAAATAGAAAGCAGTAAAGAGCAGTCAAGCAGTACTGAGTAAGCAGTATTTAAGTAGAGATATCTTGCATCAGTGCTGGTGGTTAATGATCAGCGCCCAGTGAAAATGTAGTTCATGGGTGTACCTGAAAGAGACTGCAGTGGAGATATTGAGAGAATTTGTTGGAGAGCTTCGTTGCAGACCAATTCGTTTGGAGAGCTTCGTGGCAGACCAATTCATTGGAGAGTATTCGTTGCAGACCAATTCAGTGGAGAGATTGCAGACCAATTCATTGGAGAGCTTGGTTGTAGACCAATTCATTTGAGAGCATTCATCGCAGACCAATTCATTGGAGAGTTTCATTGCAGACCGATTCGTTGGAGAGCACTCATTGGAAAAGAACAGCGTGGGAATTGTATAACACTATTTGCTGACCGCACAGTATGACTTGCAGTTATAACATTTCCACAGTCATAAGTGCAGATATAACAACATTGACAAAGATTATGTTGTGGAAATGAGATGGAGCAGGGTAGAAAAGAATATGGGAAAATTTGGGGTGGGGAATAAAAAGGGCTTCAAAATGGCTAACAGCTTTTTCTGGGCATAGCTGCTGAGAGATTCCTGACTCTGTATAAGCAGAAGTCACAGTGCATCATCACACATCACATCAAGCTTTGATTTATAAGTGCTGAAAAAGAAAGAATTCAAAATCTCTATGAGAAGGTCCTTATTCCCAGACCAATTGGTTTTGAGCTTATGGATCACCTCAGTGGGTAGCTAGTCTCTGGAGTCCTAGCTTCTCACTGAGGTGAGCCATATGTTCAAAACCAATTGGACTGCAACTAATGAGATTCTCATAGACATTTTGAATTCTTTCTTTTTCAGCACTTATAAATTAAAGCTCAATTGGAGCTAGTGGTAAGCTCCCTCTAGTGAACACACACAGACAGAGTGGCAAGATTAGTTATACAACTTAATGGCAGATACCAAATGCAGATAATTCAGGTTTATGCCCCAACAAGTTCTCATAGTGATGAAGTAGTAGAAGATTTTTATATGGATGTACAAAAGGTTTTTGATCAGAGTAAACAACATTTTAAAATTGTTATGGGAGACTTTAATGCTAGAATTGGTAAACAAATGAAAGATGAAAGTGCTGTAGGTAATTTTGGTTATGGTAATAGAAATGAGAGAGGACATAGACTTGTGGAGTTTGCAGAAAAAGAAAAACTTTATATTATGAATTCTTTTTTTGAGAAAAATGTTAGAAGGAAATGGACATGGAAGCATCCAAATGAAGGTACAGCAGAATTGGATTATATTTTGACTAACAGAAAATACATATTTCAAGATTGTAATGTTCTTAATAAATTTAACACAGGAAGTGATCATCGATTAGTAAGGTGTAAGATACGTGTTAATGTAAAACTAGAAAGACAAAAATTATTAAGAAAAACAATATTTACAGTTGATATTCTAATCTTCAGAAACATTCTAATGAATTTAAATTAGAACTTACAAATTGGTTTCAAGTATTAGTAGATTTTGAACATGATTCAGATTTGAATGAAATTAATATGAAAATAACTGATACACTTTTAAAAACTGCAACAAAGATAGCTGGTAGAAAAAAGCAGCAATTGACCAATAAAATTTCTACTGAGACTAGAGAATTTATGAAGAAAAGAAGGAATATGAAGATATACAAAAATGATGCATTAAAAAGAATTGAATATCTTGAATTTTGTAAAATGGTATGGAAAAGAGTTGAAAATGATATAAGAAAGTATAACTGTGAACTAGCAAGAAAAGCTGTAAAAGAAAATAAAAGTCTTAAGAATGTAAAACAACATTTTGGTATTGGTAGGAAATTTATATCTGCAATAAGAAAAAAAGATGGAATTATTACTAAAAAGAGAGATGACATCATGAAATTGGTAGAAGATTTTTATCAAGAATTATATAGTAATAAAGAACAAGTACCTCCTATATCTATTACATCTTCCGAATTGCCCAGAATTTTAAATGAAGAAGTGAGAAATGCAATTAAATGTATGAAGAAAGGAAAGGCTCCAGGTAATGATGGAATTATAATTGATATATTAAAAGAAGCAGGTGAAGAAACAGAAATTTTAGCAAAGTTATATACCAAATGTCTAAATGATAAAGATGTACCAGATGATTGGAAGAATGCAGTAATAATATTAATATTTAAAAAAGGTGATAAAGAAGATATTAGAAATTACAGACCTATCAGCCTTTTATCAGTTTTATATAAAATTTTTACCAAGATAATTACAACTCGTCTATAGAGAACATTGGATTTCCACCAACCAAGAGAACAAGCTGGATTTAAAAGTGGTTTTAGTACAGTAGATCATATTCAGGTATTGAGAGAAGTTATAGAAAGGACAAATGAATATGAGTTGTCATTATGTTTTGGATTTGTAGATTATGAAAAGGCATTTGATTCTATAAACATTTCTTCAGTGATTAAAGCATTGGATCATCAAGGTATAGATCCAGGATATTGTCATATTTTAAAGAATATTTATAAAAATGCAACAGCAACAATTAGATTACATAATGATACTGGGAAAGTCAACATTGAGAAAGGTGTAAGACAAGGTGACTCCATATCTCCAAAACTTTTTACAGCAGTGCTGCAAGAAGTATTTTGTGGATTAAAATGGGAAACTAAAGGAGTGAAAGTAAATGGAGATTATTTAAGTCATTTAGATTTTGCAGATGATGTAGTTGTTTTTGCAAATAATGCTTCAGAGCTGCAGGAAATGTTGCAGGAGTTATCAGGAAGAGTGGAAAGTAGGACTAAAGATAAATGTTAAAAAGACTAAAGTAATGTTTAATCGATTTGCTCAAAATATGAAAATAAAGATTGATTATGATGAATTAGAAGAAGTTAACAGTTACAAATACCTTGGTCAGATTATTAATACAGATGGAAACATAATGGAGGAAATTAATCATAGAATTAAACTTGGTTGGAGTGCTTTTGGTAAAAATAACTTGATACTAAAAGGAAATATGCCTATGTGTTTGAAAAGGAAGGTTTTTAACAAATGTGTTTTACCAGTTCTTACTTATGGATCTGAGACTTGGACACTCAATAGAAGAGCAATACAGAGACTTCAGACCACTCAAAGAAGTATGGAGAGATGTATGTTGGAAGTAACAAGAAGAGATCAAAAACGCAATGTATGGGTAAGAGAACAAACAGATGTTACTGACCTCATTGAAAAAATTAAAAGATTGAAGTGGAGTTGGGCTGGACATATTGCTAGAAGAGATGATAATAGATGGACAATTGAAATTTTAAACTGGATTCCAAGAGATTGTAAAAGACCTAGAAAGAGACCACATGTGAGATGGATGGATGAAATAAGAAAGTGTGCAGGGGTGATGTTGAGAAGAGAAACTAAAGATCGGAGAAGATGGATTAAACTTGGAGAGACCTTCATCCTGCAGTGGATTGATAATGGTTGATAATGATGATATATATTAGTAAAAAATAGTCACGACTTATATAGCTTGCATTACCATATATATATATATATATATATATATATATATTGTCGATACCAAGCTTAATGTAATTAGAAGAGACTTGTAATATATATTGTGACCTTCCAGATTGACACCATGAAGGAACATGGAAAGTTCACATTGTGCCAATAGTAATCAGGGGTACCTAATAGTTAAAAAAATGAATTGTGACATAACGTATTGTATAATTTGTTTGAAAAGTTCTCAGGATGTTAGTTATGGTGAACCAATCAGTAAAATATTTTATTTTATGTATATCTAATTGTGGAAGGAAGATGGATTATATCAGGAATTGTTGGTATGAGAGCCAAGCCAATGGGAATGAATATTATTTGTCTGTAAGGCCATGATGAGTGATTATTCATTAATTTTCTAACATATAACTATTGTCATTCTAAGATTTGACTTGTATATGTGGGTGTGTTGGTCCAGTCACATCATCTCACACTTCATTGATATTTTTAATTATCACTCAGAATATCCATCTTGCAATAACATTATTTATTTGTCATAGAAATTGCTAATAGCTCAGTCATTAATAAACCTCTGGATCAATGGAAAAACAAATGCACACACACACAACATTTATTAATATTATTTTTTTTATTAATTATTTATTGCATAAAATTGTGCATTTAAAAAATATAAGAGTTATTTATTTTATTTATATTAATTAATATTTGTAACTTAATATTTTTGTTTTGTTTTGTTTCAAAACTCTATTCCTAATATTTTTTTTTGTTAGCCTCATTATAACTAAAAAAAAAAAAGGTGTGGTTAAGTTTTACAGAAGACTTCAGAAAAAAAAAGTTTAGAGAAGGTAAAATATTTTCTAAAAAAGAAATATAATAAAACAAGTAAACTTAATATTTTCATTGGATTCCCTACTCTGTCTTTTAATAAGGAAACTTCTTTTATACTGCTCAAACATAAAGGCCAATGTGTAATTGTGAAGGACAAAGGACAACATTATTCCATATGGAAGGATAAACATTTAGAGGTACACGAGTTTTTAACTTTTATCAGATAATAATTTGAACTTATTTTATTGATAATGCAGAGATATTATTTTGAAAAATCGCTAATACAATTTTACTATAACGTATTTATAATAAATAGTGTGACACTGAAATTATGTAAAGTAGTAATAATGATAATAATTGGAAAATATATGTTGACCTGTATAATGGAATATTTTATTGACTCTTATTTAACAAAGTTTCTATTTATATTGTGTAAAATAAAGCTAAAAAAGGAGAAATTATTCATTCTAATATTTTACATTATTGAAATAATTATGTGTACTAAATTACCTTATCATTCACACCCATAGGGATGATAGAATGTGTGACTTAATGATATTTAATAATCATTTGTCAGAAATGTGCATAAACATGGATGACCAAATAACCCCGATCTTGATCATTATGAAAATTTACTAAATGTTGGAAATTTTAGACCAAACAGAGTTTATTAATAATAAATTGATTCAAATACGTGCAAAAGTTGCTTGTAATGTCCATTATGAAATTCTAAGAACATTGGAGGTTATTGCTGTATTTGCCAAACTCATGTTTAACCTGCAGGAATAATATTTGTATGTTTTAATGTTTGTCTATTCATCTTATCAACATGAACTACGCATGTGTTTTTGTTTCTTTAAAGTTTCAAGTATGAACTAAAGAAAAAATATAAAAATAAAATAGAAGAACCTTTATTATAATGACAGAAGGATTGATATGTCATAGATCTTTTGATGTATTTATTTATTTATTTTCTTTTATGTTTAATTTGTTATTAATTTGGTTTAATATTATTATGTCCTTATATGCCTATCTCCTCTAGAACGTCTGAGATTTTGGTATAATTTATACCAAATGGGTAATATTTTCTTTTGTTATATTATATATTTCCATGATCATATTATTGGCACAAATTGCATGTTTTATCATCCATTCATTAGTTGGTTTTAGTAAACAGATAAATAAAAGCATTTATGCCAGTATTGCTGAATGATCAGACTTATGGGATAGTATTTACACTAATTTGAAATTTGATGTTCATAATTTTTCATAGATATTAGATTCATTTATAATTTAATTAATGCTAATATTGTTTGATGTGATTTCAAAAATATTTCATACATGATCATATATTCACTTGTGTGTTTACTATCAGAAGCTACTGTATAAGATTTAAATTTATGCTTATGTGTTTCTTATCGGTTGTGGCTGGTGCTATGGCTTAAGATTATGAAAATTAAAGAGTTTGTCTGCTATCAATTTGTCTTATATAAAGTGTGTTAGATGCCGTTTAGGTAGAGAGGTAATTGAGAGAATGATCATGCTATTCGGATTGATTAATGCTCATTTTATTTATTTATCTATTGAGCCATGGGTGGTAGTATATTTCCTTATTTGATAGTATGCGATATGATAGTTACATTTCTTAAGGGAAGTGATAGATGTCCCATTTATTCAGGATAAGTTGGCTGAGTTCCACACCATTTGTGTTAGAAGAGTTGATAGTTACTATGTTGAAGAATTAAGTTGATGTTTAGAGTTGTTGTTAGCCCCCACATGCACATATGTAAATATTTATTTGATAATATTTTGCTCTCCCTCTTCACTCACACATTTATTGTCATGTAGTATATGTTAGTTATTTCAGATGAATATTTTAGTGATTTTTGTAATATACTTAAAGTTGGATTTATAATTTAGTGATTAGCTCATTGTACAATCCGTATTGGTATTGTCGATGGAAATATAATCAATAAAATGAGTTGTGATTGTAAATTTATAAATGCACACATTTGGAGATATGATAAACCTAGGAGACCATCTCTGGAATTGTAAGTTTTGGGTAGCTTGTCAAATCATATCACTCACGTTATCATTATCTCATTTATTATTATTACTGGCAATTCATCCTTCCGGTATGAATGTAGTATTATATTACAAAGTTTTACTTTATTTAAGGCTAGTCTTAATAAAATTATTACTTAATCTCATATAGTAAATATAGATTATTAGGCTTACAGAAATAATTTAAATGACATTAATTAATTATTTGATATCGTTTTCTTAGTTCATTGAGAGCACAGGGTAAGAATAGATGACATAAACATTAGTATGTGAATATATAATTATTTTGCATTGCTAATAATTTAACAAATAGAGTTATAAATAATATTAAAATAACAGACAAGAGGAAGAGCCTCCGAATATTAAGTGTTATTTTATGTAATTTAAATGTTATTTATTTCACTTAAATGATGTTTAGTCAAGTTTGTAATTAATGTAAATTACTGTTAAATCATCACCGATGTATTCCTAAAGGAATTTGTCTTATAATAAATGTTTGTTGAATTCAGATTCCCTCTGAATTATTTTTATCATATACGTTCGATTAGCCATTTCCACACACATATATGTTCAACATAATATAATTAAAATATTTATCAGTTTAATAGTATATGCAATCTATCTCGATAACACTGAATTAATTGATCTAAACATTGCAAAATGCCAAGAATAGTTTATACCTTATTTAAAATACACGCCATTTATTTAAATAATACTGAATTAATTGATCCAAAACATTGTATAATGCCAAGATATAGATTTTACGTTGTTTAAAATAGATAGTGATGTGAGATAAAAATGTACCCAATCCTTATCATTGTCTATCCTTTACTTTATTGTAATAATTGTCAGTTTCACAATAGTCCTCATTATTTAATAGTCATATTATATTAGGATTGATGTATTATTCATATAACAGAGCCCTGAGATTATTTCATCATTTAAATAAACATTGATATAACTGTGCAATCTAAATTAAATGCCAATAGATTAACTATTGTTGCAGTGATTCCCAAATATATTAGATGAGTAGCATGATTGATCTAACATGTACTTGGTTGGTGAAAGAATTGAACTTATCATGATTCTTGATTTAATCCACAAATTGTTTTCTTTTGATAACTTAAATAAGTGCTTATAATATAACTAAATAAACATTATAATTATTGTTTATGAATGCTTCTCTCATCCCCATTTGCATTCTAGATGACCATGATACCCTATAACCCCCATCTGAGCTAAGCTGTAGATTAATAGTATAATAAGAGTCTTATCCATAAGTAGAGATGCAACCTAAATTTAATTTATTCTATATTGCATAGAATTGGCACGTGGACATTTATTTGTGTATGAAGTGATATAGGTGAAGATTGTAGAGGTTACAATATTATATATATATATATAATTAACACCATTATTGTCCAAAACTAGTTTGGATTGCAAGGATCTTAGGGACTGTGACAGTGAAAATGTAAAAATATAAGTATTGTAATGGTCAGGTTTGTACATTTGCTCAACAGACTGAGAGTCCAAGCCAGAGAACCAAAAGCTGACCAAGTCGGGATAGTAATACCCTATGTCTGATCATACCTCAACTCTCTCACTCGTGCTTCCAAGTCAACCCATCGCGAATGACATGCCTGAGGTTACACTCGATATCTCTTTGATCGCGTTCCAGCAATAGCAAAGCAGTAAAACATGAGACATCCCCCCTATTATATATATTAGATAACTTAACTAGTGATTCATAAGATAATGAGCAAGTAAGGAGACTGAGACAAATTTATATTTCATAAATTTAATATAACATTTAATAAATATTGACGCATAGCAAGTTGCGTATAGCTAGCTCACACGCAGGTGAGAGAACACTAGGGTTATAAAACAATATTACAAAACCATGAGTGGATTCTCTAGATTATCAAATAATAATACAAAGCAATGAGTGGCTTCTCAGGGTTATCAAATAATAATACAAAGCAATGAGTGGATTCTCAGGGTTATCAAATAATAATACAAAGCAATGAGCGGATTCTCCGGGTTATCAAATAATAATACAAAGCAATGAGTGGATTCTCAGGTTTATCAAATAATATTACAAAGCATGACTTTTAATAAACCTATGTCATCTTTCATGTTCTAATTCGTGCCATGTTTTATATATTTGAAATCGGTAATAAT